>JAHZMZ010000784.1:0-14658 GCA_027743805.1 Lepidocyrtoides sp. E14
CTGCTGTTTGTTTATTTATCTACCTGTTATGATAAAAGTTGCAAATGCAATCTTCCCTTTTTAAGTATGGAGATTCGTATGATAATAATAAAGAGTTAGAGTGATAACAATAACATAATAACAATACCATGCTTGACCTGCTTTTTTTGTAGCTGTGATGATGATGATGAAGATGACGACATGTAAAACGTGTTTATATTGTTAAAACTCGTAGCCTAGCTTTTATGCTAGAATAAAGGCTAATATTTTTACACACACATGATGGCTCATCGTTTTCATCATCAGATTTTCTTCCTTTTAAAATAGCTCGTCAACAAAATCGGCAGGAGAGAAGGGCATAAAATACACACGCATATTATTATATATATTATTTTCACATACCCAGTTGCTTGCTATGTACTTACTTACAATGAAACTTACACCGGATTTACTCAGGAGGAAATAAATTTGCACTTTAATAATAATATGCGGTCTATTATGCTAATCTATTTTTCAGTTTACATATTTATGAATCATGAACCATTTAAAAATGACTGTTGTATTTTTCAATTAAAAAGCCAGGAGCGTTCATTTAATTTCATCTTTTCTTCGGGGAGGGAAATCTATTTGCGTAGAGGGTCATACAGTTCAATCAACACTCTTGGGTGTATGAAAAACTTAAAGGAAAAATTGGAACCATTCGAGGTATGTATGTCACTACATTGTACAGTACGTGAATTGGATCTTCGGCCCACCGTCTACGGGTAAACTTCTGGATTCTGATTATAGGCGTTAGTACTGCACATTATACAGTTAAGTTGCGCTGAATGTTACTAATTGAAAAAGTTGACATAAGCTGCAAGTGACCACGACAGTAACAGTGACGATATAATATCTGGTTACATACATAATTGGTTTGATGATAGCATTTAGGTATTTAAAATTGCTCGTTAGCCAACTAGAAACTCTGTGATGTCAATATTTTTCACATTTAAAGTGGATTGATTGCCACTACATGCATGTAAGTTAGCCTGTTCACTTAACTAAAATTGAACATGCTTTCAAATCATCCTTTTTACTGACTACCTCATTTTAAAATACACACACACACACATTTTTCAATTATCTTGTCACTTTGTGTCCTTTTGTTCCATAGGAAGCAACCAGCGCAGCGTGTGCAAGAAGCAGACACTAGAAAGAAAAAATAAAATCAACTCACTTCTTTCTACGCAGCCATTATTATAACCACCTTTGCTTGTTTATTATTATATAGTTCTTCTTTTTTCCTGCTCTTAAACTGGTATCTGGTATTACCTACTATTATTATTATGATTCATCATCATCAAACGTGTACAACTAACGATTTACTATAATGGGTATACTTTTGCTTGCTATATTATAATTCTGATTTTGGCTGCAAGAAAGTTTAAATACCTTTTTTTCCTATATTGAGACTACTATGCTTATTGCTTGTTGACAAGTGTAAGTAATCCATTAAAGCTTTTTTCCTGCTACCAACAAGGCAATAATGTGTATAATGGGATGGTACTATGGTAGAGCGCATTTTGGCTGATCACGACGATGACGAAAAAAGGGACGATATAATGATGAGCTACTGAACTAGTCTTGAAAAGGACATGAAAAAAATAATCCTTCTCATAAATTGATGCCTACTGCTGTGCGGTTCGTTTAGATTTGAAAACAACAGTGAAAATTATCCCACTTAAAAGTGTATTCTTCTTCTTCATCCTAATCTTTTTTTTTCAAGATTATCAATGAATTTGCCACTACTAGTGTTTCTGCTACTGTGTACATAGAATTTTTTTTAGTATGATGATACGATGTGCCACACCAAACCAAACCGCTACCACCATGCATGCAAAGAACGGCACCACCACACCTGCAGTTTCTTGTGGATTTGTAAGAAAGATGTGTGGTGTAGTATTGCAGGTTGCTGTTGTTGTTGTCGCCTGATTGATTACTTAAAACTCAGCCTACAGCAGTGGAGGAGAGTGGAGAACTAAACCACAAATTATTATTTATGCAGGGATGGTGCTTATGATAACATTGCATTGGTTTGTTGGCAGATTTTTTAAAAAAAAGGAACAGGCTTGTTGCTGTATTCTTAGAACAAAAACAAGAAGCATAAATCACTTGAGAGTTTAAAAGCTTGATGAATGAGCGCAAGTAGTCGTTCGTTGTTGTTTAATAAAATACATACCTCCTGCTCATATTTAAGAAATATAATATGCTTGTAGCTTGAAAGTAATAATGATCATCATGGCAATTGATGATATAGTGGTGATAATAATAATGGAAGGTATTGTATTTCAATGTGACCAGAATGATTAAAGATGTGCAAGGTTGAAAGAAATAAATATATTCGAAGCGGTAAGGTATGTACAGGCATAAATAAAAGAGATTTTCTTTGTGCACCTTCACATGTAGTCATTAATAGTCGTGAATGAGTGTTTAAAATGTAATATTTAAAGAAGAGCAATATTGTAATGTCCTATAGGGTATGTATTGTCTCTAATTAAATTCAATTATTGAGAATAAATCGTAATTTATGGGGAAAGTGGTACCTACTTTAAAAAGCATCAAAATTCTATAGCTTTTTACATGAAGAACAATTTTGCAACGTACACAAATGAACATCCGACTGTCTCCAAAGAAATGGCTATGTTAAGTACCTTTCTAAAATTAAAGTTTTTTATTACTTGTACTGTACGTGAGTATGTAAAACCATGAGCAGTAAAAATTAGCAACACTTCAATTATTCGATCCCGTAATTTCCATTAGTCAGTGATACTCGACTCAGTTTAAGGGACCTTTATTACCAACCAGCCATCTTCTTTTCTCATCATTCTTCATTAAATTTTCCCATTTAAACTTTTCAAAATAATTGCTGGGTAACATTTTTAAATGGAAAAAAATACATGCGAATTTTATGACGCATGGTAATTATTAGAAATGAAGACGGTTGGTAATAAAGACTCGCAATTCTCGTTTCTAAAATATGTTAACTGGCTAGTGGATAGCTAAAAAAACCCTGTAGACACACAGTTTAACACTTTGGACCTCCTGTAGAGTTCATCATAATCTCAAAATATTTCCCCTGCTAGCTGCTGTATATTATCATGCTTTATTCCTACCTTAGTTTACATGGACATTGCCTTTTGCCTCATCATACAAATCACCACACGTCACCTTTACATCTCTCGCAATGAAAAAGTAAATCATAAAATCAAAAGAAAAGCAGAGCTTTTTAGTGATGCTCGCTCATTTAAAAAGTGATGCATTAATTTCCTCTCCCTCCCATCCATCCATTCATTTTCTCATATATCAAGAAGATCATTGAATTAGTGATGGATTCATGGGGTTCTTCTTCAATCACACTTGAGGCTAATAATGCTTGACTCATTTTAAGGGTACAACATTTTTTGACACAATACGCAGCAGCAGCAACAGCGTAATAAGCATAATGAATAAAAGCTGCTGCAGAGCAAACGTGAGCATGAATTTTGAGACTATAGTTAGACGCCTTATAAGAGCAGAAGAATAAATCAGGTTTTTATTTTTTGTTCACGCTGTATTTTGACATTCAGCCATGTACACGTAACAATTTGCCAACTGGACCAGTGAAAATGTCCAACCCCCAAAAAAACTAATTCCCGTGCGCATACGTGCGAAAATAATTGATCTTGATGCATAGGTATGTATTTAATATTTTTGTGATATTTAATTTAGGTTAACACAGTAAATGTGTTTTTTTTAACTGTATCACTGCACTGTAATGACACGCTTTGATTTATACAATTCAGTTTATGTGTTATGTGGTGCATACATTACAAATAATATTATGCATAAGAGTTTTCTTAACCTGCATAGTCAATTTTACAGCGTGTCTAATTCAATCAGAGTTGAACGTATTTACACCTGTTCACCTATGAAAGAGTGCTTAAATATTTTAGTACTTTGACACTTTACAACTGTCCAAATGTCGATGCATCCAAGACCTCAATCAGCAGTGATTGATTGATTGCTTCAGCGATTTTTTGGTTACGCTGAGTCTACAAAGGCGTTAGATAATGCATACATGCATGCATATATGCACAGTGAAAAGTTAAACGGAGAAATGAGGTTGTCTGGCTTGGCGTTACCCTAAAGTCATTTTCTTTAGCCTACCTGCTGCTTATTTTCCTCAAATTACTAATTCGTCTCGCCAGTTTTTGCAATACCTGTGCATGCTTGCTTGCTGTTACTAAAAGGGTTGTTTGTTGTCATTTACCTCATACGCTAACATTCCGAGAAAAAAAATCTTATTTGTCGTCACCGTTGATTTAGCGCTTGAGGGTGGTCGTTTTTTATTCTGCTGTCTGAAGATAAAGTGTGTGTTGATGTAGAACAAACATGCATCTTGTTTTATCCGTACTTAATCCATCACTATTTTTTCTGTTCTTTCCCCATCCCTCATCATCTCATCCTTCCAAATCTGTTCACTGCATGCATGCATACCAACTTTCAAGCATATCAATGCAACTACTTTTTTTTCACTTGCTTTACCTAATTTGATGTTAACAACATTCACGTTTGACTTGCCTTCTAAATTCTTGCTGAAAATCGTTTTTTTTTAGTTTTGCATTTTAAAACTATTCCCTTGTTTAGATCTTATTAAGCTGTGCCATTGATTTTCACGCTGCATTTCATTTTACAAACTCTGCGTCTTGATCACGAGAAATGCAAGTTTTAAACAGATTCCAGTCTACATTCAAAAGTGTATATGCGCTTGAATTTTTGTGTGCATTCCTAAACACATGATGTATGAAATATGGGTTATTATTATGGAATATTCAGTAGAGCAGTACCATAGATGCATGCAAAAAAAATAATCCGTTTTTTTTTGCAAACTTATCCTAATTTTACCTACATACTTGACTTAATTTGATCATCTTGTTAAACCCTAACTAGTGGCACGAATGAACATTATTGTTTATCATAAAATTATATACTGTATAAGCACATTTAAGATAAGAATAATGCAATTTTAGTGACGATTCACGATAATAACACATTTTTTTCCTCTTTTGTAATCAAAATCAAGAAAGAAAAAAAATACGGCGAAAGAAGCCGAGAAGAAAAAAGATTTTGCGTTTTATCGCAGCACAAGAATCGATTATGGGCTGTTTCTGTACTGCCCATTACAATCGCAATAACACTCTAAGCAATCACTGTTTGCTGCCTCTCGTAAAAAGGAATCAGCATCGTTTGATCTTGTTAAGTTAAGTAGCAAAAAACAAGCCCAAATACCCAGTGGTGGGTGCACATTTTTTTTTTAATCTAATGATGATGCTTGCAAAAAAAATGCTTAATATGCCATTATCATAATCATAATACACATCGCATCACAACAAGTAACCATTTATGTAGGCATTATTTCTTCCTCGTAAAAATACCGAAGAAGACAAGATAAAAAAAGGGTTGCTCATCTTCTTCTTCTTCCACTCTTTTTTCTTGCTATTCAGCACTGCCGACACAACAAACCTCAATTTTCAAATTTACAAGTAGCAATAAGAATAGAACGTGATTCTTTTTTTTGATGCTGCTGACGTTTTGCAGAGCACATTTTACTACTGATGATTATTATCGCATGATGCATGTATGTATGCATGCATATTATACATTGTCTTTATATTTTTACATTTTATTTTAGAATAGGAAAAAAGTTGCATACGTTCTTGGCCTTCCGCAAAATGGCACAATTTTTATGAGTCTAGGCTAGTCATGACTTTCATGGCAGGAGGAGAGAAAGAAAAAAAAAAATGGTCCGGCTATCAAGATTTCATCAACGTCACCGTCAGCAGAATTATCATCATTATTATCACATCATCAGCATCATCAGTAGAAAAGCAACCCAATGAAAATACGTGTGCATATTATGTGTAGTAGTAGATATTTGGTATATAATTTGCAAAATGCACCCATCTCTTTCAACCTTCTTAAACTATGTATGTTTTTTTTTGAAACTGAGTGACTGAATTAACGCGTAATATTGCGGCATGGGTAATAATAATGGTACTACTACTGCGAAACAAACAGTGCAAGAAGAAGAGACGTAATATGGTTTTGACGAAGTGAAAATGAACTAGAAAAAAAAATTGAAAAGAGCAGATGTGCAATTTGTTTGTTTGGTGAAGTAAATTGGAAAATTGCGTGCATTAACTTCATATTTACTGTTTAGTTGTGTGTGAGTGTGTGTTTTGATCAAATGCTCCAATTATTGGTTTACCAACTAATGTGAACCCCTCCTCCTTTCTGAGGAAAAAAATCTTTTTAAAATATAATTTTTTTAAATCGTTTCTTAATTTTACAAGTACTTTATGGCTTCTGGGGTAAAAGTATTTTTATAGTAAATGTTTTTTTATTTCACTAACTAAAAAATTCTATACTTTTTTTCAGGTTACCATCCAGTGGAAGCGGACGCATCCGCCACTTGTCCCCGTTCCTGTCCCAAGGTCAGTGAACCAGTCTGTGCGTCCGATGGTGTTATCTATGCCAATGACTGTGAAATGAAAAGACGTACTTGTGGAAGAGGTTAGTTATCATCAAATACTTTACATGTGCGTCCGATGGTGTTATCTATGCCAATGACTGTGAAATGAAAAGACGTACTTGTGGAAGAGGTTAGTTATCATCAAATAATTTACAAGTATTTTTGCGACAAAATTGAATTTAGTCTCCCGATAATATCCCTTTACATGTTACCCTGCTTGTTTTATATCTAATCTGCCCATGACTTAAAAGTACACTACACCATTTGTCAATATCACTATCAACCAAAAAAAACCGGAATAGACTAAAGGAGGAAAAAAATCATTACCTTTTACACAATCCATTTTTAATCATTTTTGATAATGATAATGACTTGAACATTAGATCAGACGCGAGAGTACAAGGGCGGAATTCAATTAGCAAAAGACACAAGCATGACAAGAATCCGATTCATTTTTTTTTTTTTTTAACAGACGCTTGGTGTGTCTTCTTATGAGCTACAAAAAGCGTAGGCTTCAATATAATAATGACTTTGCCTTAAAATATCTTGCTTGAGGCGGTCCACATGTCATTCACATTACATTAATTACTTCTGCATCTCTGCCCTCTTGTGATCCTCTGGTTACTTTTTAATTGAATTCAACTATTTTACTACTACATAGCACCACATAAAACCCTTTACTTTTAGCTTGGAGCAAAACACTTTTGAATAGACTATCTGTATGGTATTGTTGCTCTTGTTCTACAATCTACATGCTGATAAACATGATGTTTTTTTTGGTGATTTACTGTTTCATCTCTGCCCAGAAGCAAAATTTAAAATTTTTCAGTTGCATTACAGTTACATACTTGCATTTATACTTTCAAACTTTTTAATGTGCATTTGCAGGGTAAAAAAAATGAAAATAATAAAATATTGTCCCGTCTTTCATTTCAAATGATGATCGGTGGTAAACTACAAAAATGTATACCTATGTGCTTTTACTGGTACAGTACTTGTTTTGTAGACCAAGCTTATTATGTATCGATTCCTTTTTCTCAGATCCTTGATGCATCGACACTATTTTTTCATTTCTGTGATATTAATTTGTGTCAATCATCAAAAATCAAACAAGCAATGAGAAAAAAGGTTACATTATGCATGCACACACTCGCGCATCATGCAAAAGTTAGTTGCTTGTCTACATTTTTATGCACTAGTGCGCTAACATAAGCATTTGACCATGTGTATAGGCTGGTTTAATAATCATCATCTTTATTCCTCGTCATCTTCCATTTTTTTAAATCCCAATAATCCTTGCACTCACTGATTGGCTCAGTACTACATATTCACTATGTTATTATATTTTTGTATATTTTTTTTTACTAGTAACTCTATTTCATTATCGTCTTTTTCCCTTTTGTTTTTGCAGGTGTCACTTCACAGAATCTTGAGCTTTGCACTAGGGTAAGTGGCTCACGCTGTGATCATAAATGCAACAATGAGTTCGACCCTGTTTGCGCATCCGATGGCAGAACGTACCTGAACAAGTGCATTCTTCAAGTAGAGATTTGTATGTAAGTATCAAAAATACGCATTTTACACGTTTCCTTTTAATCACACCATCACATCAACAATAAATATACAAATGCAAGTGCAAACACATTATATTTTTTTTAGCTAAACTTGGATAAAGAAAAGTAAAAAAAAAGTAATATATTGTGATCTGTCGAAAATTAGTGATTTTTAACAATTGAAAATTCACCTACGTTCGTTGAGTCGAACTTTTAATACCTAATTTATTATGCAAATCAGTAATTAAAATTAAAATTACTCTATTTGATTGATGTCTTTGTCGTTTGTTTGTTCATTCAGTTCAATTACGAATAATCACCATTGAAAAGGGAAAACCGGCTACCTCATTATATTTGTATGCTTGACGCCACTAAAGGCTGTATATTTTATTAAGAAAAAATGAATACAATGGTTGAATAGTTGATGACAAGGCGGTGTCATATTTCTCACCATTTATTGCCAGTCCATAAGTCTAAAAATGTCGTTACACTTTGATGTGCTTGTATGAAAGTTCGTGATGGATAATAGAGATGAGGGATACGATACGACGATGCAGATAGAAATTAAAATTATTGTAAAGCAGTGCATTGTTTTTTTTATCAATTTACATAAAATTTATTGCAAAGCACCACCTAAAACTGGTCAAAAATGTCACAAAGGGAACGGCAGTAGTAGTCGTTTTACAAGGAGAAAAGTAAAATGAAAGCCTTTTCGTTGAATGATGTATGGTGACATGAAAACAACGACATACGACAAACACATGACACAGCATTTTGAAAACCCAATATTCTGTGTTACATTACAACGATTTTCAATGGTGACAAAACTTTATCTATCAGCAAAACATGCATATAATCTCCCTCCAAGAATCCTGTTTTCTCTTATGTTCACTCTTGCGAAAATTGGATATAATTTTTTTTCTGGTGATCGGTCATCATCCTTGGTCTGTCTGTGATATAAATCAACATTGTTAAATTGCTTTACAAAAGACAACAAAATTTTGTAGCAAAGTACATTGTTCAAGTTGATTTTCGTATAATCTGTAAGAAGAATGTAAAAGGGAATAATAGGGAGGTAGACTATTACAAAAATGCTATAAACTTTTTAGTGTTATATAGTTTGTAGGTACAATTGAGCAAGATGATTTAAGCATGTCTGGTAAAAAAAAACAAGCCCGACCCCTAAAAAAATTCCCAACTTTCCTTACGATGGAAAAAAGCATGTCATTATTATAGTACGAGTTTGCTCGACTATTGGATATTTGCAACACTAAATCATTGTTCAGCTGTCAACACCATTTTTCTTATCGTTGCCCTATGTTGACCACTCAATTTATTTTCTAACTTGTCTAGCTAAAATGTACATATATTAGAGAAAGATTGTAATCGCAAAAAGATTGCTACATCCTAGAAGAGGATGTATTTTTTCTTTCTTTGTGGTTTGCTTTGTATTTTCGTTTTGTAAATTCAGAAGTCAAAGAAAACAGATAAAAAGAGGCTATTAGGGAATTATCAACCTTCAATTATAGCTAATAGAGTTGTAGTTTGTTGAGAGATTTTTTTTTTGAAAAGATTGATTCGATTGATTCAAGGAATTTATTTTTTTGAGTTATTAGTAGTACGCACCCATCATAATAACGATCATGTTTGTAAGTATTATGCATGTGATGATGATGATATTATACGATGAGAGATGGATGATCTCGAAACGAAAGTGTGTAAATCTAATATGCACATCTACATCAAGCATAAAGCGTTTTTTTAAAAAAAAAACTAGATAGTTTTGATACAGGAGCTATGCAGACGACGCACCTCTACAAAGCCACCTCTATAATTACCTATTATTGTACAAGCAAGCAAAGCCATCCATACGAGAGGGGTAGAAAAGGGTGAAAACAGCAACAACAAAACTAGTAACAATGAAAGTCATTTTAAATGTGTGCAGATATTTATTTGGCAGTAAAAAAATATATGAATGGACTGACTCGGTTCTTCTTCTGGTCGTTTGGTAGTCCAACTCACTAACAAGCTGGCAGAGATGAAAATGTTAGATAAGAAAATAGAGACTAACAACAGNAAATGTGTGCAGATATTTATTTGGCAGTAAAAAAAATATATGAATGGACTGACTCGGTTCTTCTTCTGGTCGTTTTGGTAGTCCAACTCACTAACAAGCTGGCAGAGATGAGAATGTTAGATAAGAAAATAGAGACTAACAACAGAATTATTTTAACTTTGATACGTTTAGGAATGCGTGTGCGTGTTGGGTTGCATTGCGTTTCGTGAAAAAAAAATTGTACTCAACGAATGATAATCACATATAGAAGTAATCATAATGCTATAGAGAGGAAAATAATCATTGGTAAAGTGTATTGTACCTACCTATACTCAAGTTAACATTGCATTATTAAGGATGACAAGGCTGAAGTTCAAAATGATATACACGAATATAATGTGATAGTGACATGATGATATGAATAGTTGGATTGGAATTGCAGCTTGTTAAAGAACCATATTATACGTCATCATATTCTGTATTGACCTCTTGTATAGCCGTATTATAGTAGTAGCAAATTCATTTCAGCAGATTCACTTCTTCCGACAGATGAACAAAAAGCAGTGACAGCCAAAATGACGGTTCCTAAAACAGGATCGTGACAGCTAGAAAACGGTTGTGGTATGTATGTGATCAACTCGTGTAAAAGTTTGACATTTTTTGTTTTGTTTACGAACACAATCAACTCAGTAGTGAAAAATATTTCATTCGAAACTACTACTCTAATGAAAATAAAACTGAACTTGCAACAACAATAGTTGTAATAATGCGTACAAAAGGGAAATTTCGAATGGACATTATTTGTACTCTTCTTAAGTATGTACATTTTTCTTCCTCTTTGCAACAAGGTGATGGATAGCGAACAGATAGTAAAATTGATTTTTATGGGGGAGTGTACGATACCAACTTGTCCGATTTTATCACCAAATCAAAAAGACAATAGTAGCATTTATTTATATTTGTACAAATGATTCAAACATTTACATTAGGAATGCATCATGCACTTGAACAATTTACTTAGGAAAAAGTTGGTAATTTTTTTTCCATTCTCACTAAATAAAGTCACGTGTGTGTGCCAATAATAATAGTACAACAAATTCATTCCTAATTTAATTATACTTGTGTACCCTACCGTTCGCTTAAATTGTGGAGCAGAAAAATATACAAGAAAAGAAGAGAAGATGCACAACAACATTATTTGCACCTGAGCAAGGTACCTTTAGAGCGAAGAATTTCGCCAAGCTCTAGTTTGGCGCATGCCATATAATGATAATTGGATTTTAATATGCAGTTTCTCCAACGAATATGAAATCAGCCACAACGTGAGTAGTACAAAACATGTCTTTGGCAAAACTGTGAAAAAATGTGTGTTATTACACCTTATATAGTAGAGACTGATGCATGGGGTTGGGTCTATCATCATCATCATCATCACCACCACCACACTGCTAACGTTTGTGCAATGTCCGTGCAGTAGTAGAAGTTGATGAAAAAAAGTGCTAAAAGATGCACTCATTTTTACTTAAGTAGCTGCTGACAAAAAGATATAGAATTTCCCTTCAGACATCATTCACGAACTCTTGACAATATTTTTTTTTCTTGATTTGCTTGTACTTGCATTTGTATAGCAATGTAATATGGTGTATGATGTGATGTTACGCATTTTTTTTTTGAAGTGTGTTGGTGTTCTTGTTATGTCGTCTTATTTTTCAACTGATTTGTTTATGAAGTGTGAATCTGATATTTTTTTGTTGTTTGAAACTATATCTCTCTGTCATTTTTTTTTTGTATGCCTGTTTTATAGGAGAGGAATCTACCTTGCTCACAGCGGACCTTGTATGAACACAACCGCATCACGCGAGAATTGTCCGCTTTCTATGTAGAAAAAAAACGCGGAGGATTTTTTCTAGTTTTTTGGAAGACAACAATAAATAATTTGTCATTTAAGTACAGTTGTTTTGTTTCTTGAAGAAGAAATTCAGCCATTTTAGAGCAACAGTTTGATTTGAAATGAGTTTGTACGTAGGCAAAAATTGTGATTTTTTTTCGTCTGCAATGATGATGATGACTTTAACAATGTTTATGCTGACAAAAGTAGATGAGAAAAAAAATGATATTTTTCTGTGTTTNGTGATTTTTTTTTTCGTCTGCAATGATGATGATGACTTTAACAATGTTTATGGTGACAAAAGTAGATGAGAAAAAAATGATATTTTTCTGTTTTTTTTTGTAACTCTGAAAATACATATTTTCCGACGACAGTAGACCAAGACAAGTGGTGATGACGATGGCGATATGGTGGGTAATATTGATAATAGTAATGTTTTTTTGATATTATTTTGCCATTGCAATAAATTGCAGACAAGGTGTGGTTCGCACTTCCCTGAAACGGTGTCAGACCACAAAGCATTGCGGTGATTCGTGTTGGAGGATCTCTAAACCAACTTGTGGTTCGGATGCTAGACTCTACCATAATGGATGCGCAATGAAAATGAAAAACTGTGGGTGAGTAGATTTCTGAGTCGTTACTTGTGTGCTGTTGTTACACCACCATACCACGATTTTGGTAATAGCGATCAGTGACAAACAGAAGAAGTGGTAAAAGAAAATGCGACATGCTACCTCTTTTTTTTTTAAAAAAAAATCTGTAATTCTTTTATTCAAATAAAAATATATAACATCCATTACGAAAGGTGAGTCTCGAGTGTAGTGCAGCAGCAGCACGGTAATAAAAAATGAAAATGTCGAGTAGGAGGGTAAAAGAGCAAGAAAAAAACTTGTCTGCTGCTGTAACAAGAAAAAAAGAATAGAAAAAAAGCTGTTATGCAGTTTTATGGGAATGCAGTTTTGATTTGATCATGTGCGAATAATGATACAGTACAAATTATCGTGTAGTAGTGTCGATGCGTAACAATGAAGCCAATTTCATCAGTTGAATGAAAGGGTCATGTCCGTTAATAAGTGGGAAATCGATCAGTAGCAAATATAAAAAAGGAGAGAAGCAATTTAATGACGATTGATCTTGACAAATTTATTGCCAAGTTATTTTAGGTTTTGGCGAAAAGGTGAGAGATTTTATATTTAAAAAGGAATTATCGTCATCACTTGAGCAAAATAATGACATGATATAGGAAGGGAAATTGCTTGTTCTCTGTTGGAAGATAAATTTTTTTACAAGCTGAAATGGTATCTTAATGATTTTAAATGAAACTTTCCCCAAGTAAAAAAATAATTTTGACTGGCTATTTACAGGAATCATGATGATGGCGGTTCTAATAAGCATAGGAAAATAATTAATTTGAACAGATCAATAAATGACATGATTATTATAATGATAAACTATTGTTAAGCAGTGTTAATAAGCTTTCCTTATGAAAGTTAACCTTGAACTTGAATGTTGTCATAAATTATGTGCATATTATAGCTAGTTTGCTTGCTACTGTACAACAGTAACTGTACACTACTGACTTCTACTGCTGCTACACTTTTAACAATGTAAACCGTCTTGTTTCCTTTTATGTCAATGAAGAGAAGGGACAGAGGAAAGAAATAAAATACAACATTTTTTTTGCATTATTAAATGACAGGTAGGTACAAGAAACAAGTCAAGAGAACAAATCAGACATAAATGATAATTGTTTTGAAAAATGGTGATTGCTATAATGAAGCAAAAGGATCTAGCTATAGTAGATTGCTCATTTTTATCGTGTTAATTACTTTCTCCCTTTCTGTTTTATGATATTTCGACCGCTGAAGATAATTTGTTATGACAAGTCTTGTTATCCCAAAAAAAAACACGATGAAGCGCTGCGCTGTGTAGTAAAGTTAACTGACATTTATGATACTGCTCATATAATTATGACATGATGATGATAGCTTTAGTTATTCATAGCACATTCAGTCGCACTTGTAAGATAACTACTCAAAACACTATATCTTGCTAATTAACACACACACAAGACAATAATTGTTTTTGATAAGGAGGTAGATTTACTACACCATCTTATATACGACTTTGGTGTATGCTACGCAATTTTAATGTAACTGTTGAAAATAGTAATCATTTATGACATATGTGTTCATACTTACACTACCAAACAGCAAACATGTTTTCGAAGTGCCCATCTCCTACTGCGTTCGAGACAGAAGAGCTGAAAACGGTTGTCCCAAATCGACTACATGTGAAAGTGAGCCTGTAGCTCCTGTCTGTGGATCTGATGGTTTGATTTATGACAACGAGTGTGAGCTCAGACTTTTGAACTGCGGGTAAATATAAAAGATACAATATTGATAAATTTTATGCAAGATTAAAAAATTATAGTGTCACTCCTCCTTTCCTTGTCATTCAATTCAATTTCATGTTTAAATATGCAACAACTCTTTCACTTACTACCACCACCGCAAGTCAATCAATCAATCAATCAAGCATTAATACAATGACATGAATGATTTTTCTACAGGCCACAAAAGTATAAGGTGAACAAAGTTTCGTTTGAGAAGTGCAGAGATAAGGATAT
>JAHZMZ010000785.1:0-17725 GCA_027743805.1 Lepidocyrtoides sp. E14
TTTAGCTGAGTTATTATTACTGTGATTTGGCTGTGATCAAAAAGTGTACACTTTTTGGTAGTGTTGTAGGTTGACCGTGTTGTCAACGGGCCGCAATACAGAATTTCGCACTCAACTTGCTGACTTTATTCGTACATATTTGGTATGTGTGTCCCTGTCCTTTTCTTTTTTCTCGAAAAAAAAAAATGCTTCACTTGCTATCGTCACACTCATCTGTTGTGTTTGCATTTTGTATTCCCTTTCAAAAGTTCCTTTAACCTTGCTTTTGATACTATGCATAACGGAATGAATATTTTTGTTATTATTATTATAAGCAATTAATCTGCGTTTTATCATGACAAGCAGAAATATATTAGTATTATGGTGTGGTGCCGTCGGCAAAAGTGTATAAAAACCTGTTGCAAACAAGGTCATTAAAAGCAAGATGAGCTCACTATATAGCAGCAACCGATACGGGTTTCATAAATTTACAACTTTACAGATAATCTTGTACGTATTATCTAGTGCTTAGTCTCATCATGAGGCAACAGCTTCGACAAAAGTCTGCACCATGCAATTCATAATATTTAGCCAAATCATGTGTGACTTCCTGCCAACGTAATGTAGACGATAAACGTCATGCGACATGCATGTCAAGTAGGCAAGAAATTCCTAACGCAAAATGGTCACAGTTTTACACAGTAAATTGCTTCTAAAAAACGGTGATTGGCAAAGAAAAACAAGAATCACCGCCACATTTTCATCATTGTATCTAGTTAGCTTAGTCATTATCCTATCAACAGTAGCTTAGTAGTAGCAATCGCAGCAACAAAAACCACAAACATTTTTTAAGGAAAAATAATTAGTAAAGTAGCAGCTTGCTTAGGAACTTTTTTTTTTTGCAATTGAAACTGTTTTTGATTCACAGTTTGCCAGAACTCTTTGGTATTTGAGTAGTTTGAATGTGCAACAAAAGGACTCTAGCTCTCTAGTGTCTCTTTAGTTCAGTCGGATACATATGTTTGCTTTTTGTTGTTGGTGTAAGTTTACAAAACCCGAAATGCATGAACCTAAATATTATGTAGGTATTTACATATGAATGTATCATTTTACAAAAGCGATGCTTTCGGAACACGCAGCCTTGTAGTATAATGGTCCCTGTAACGATTCATTTCGTGGGAATGGTCCGACCATCACGCTTCCCATCATCGATCGCCGCAAGCAATGTATCCAGCTTTACCAACAAAGTGGTCGAGTAGATCATCAACGCTAGCATTGCAGTCGAATTCTAATCTTTTTTATGTTTTATATATAAACCACTAGCAAATAAACGAACCATATAAATAACCATCTTGTCTCGCAGTAAAATACCTCCTTGAGCCTCTTTACTTGATGCTATTCAAACAAGCACACACAGATGCTTTTAAAACATTTCAGATCAGGTTTCGTCTTCAAAGAAAGTATCTTCATTCACCATGTATATAGCTGCATTGAGTTGCAATCAAAAAAATAATGCTGCAACCCGTATGTATGTATCGAAATGATGACAGAAGAAATATATTTTTACAAAAGAGCATCTGGTCTTCCGCAAAAATCCCGTAAATACACTTGTTACAAGAAACCAAGCAATTGAACATCCTTCTTGATTGCGAGAAAACAATGTAGTAATAGGTAATAGGTACATCTCTGTAACACGTTATCACTATCATGCCTTTCTCTTGTACTTCATTACGTGTTTTATCGCTAAACTGACATGCATGCATGCAGATGAGGATCACCATCATCGGGATGACCGTGATAGTGCAAACCTTTTTCTCCTAATGTTTTTAGTGTACACGTTAATCCTATAAAATTCGTAACCCATTTCGTACACAGTAGTGAGTCCGCTAGCAGGCTACAAACTAAATTTCAGCCTTTTATCTTCTATTTGAGGAAATGGCTTTCGGCAATTTGCAAATCCCAATCACAGCAAACTTTTTACATGGCAAATCTCAGATTTCATAGAATGCTGAGCAAGTAGAATTTTCGGTTTTTGAATCGTCCATAGCAAATCACGTAAGCCACCCGAAAGTAAAATACAACAGAACAACATCACGTAATAAAACACAATGTAAACAGGGAAATTTTACGATCGTGATGATAAAAACAACAATAACGGGAGAAAATTTATAGTTAAAAACATGAGTGGGGTCTCCCTCGGCAAACTAACCACCCATTTAATTTTAGGTAATGTGATATTGAGATCTAAGAACAGATTTGCGAATTGTTTGTATTAGCAAAAAAAGTCAACTCAAACAAGTTCTCTTATACTGCTACCTAAATCACACTGAGGTTCATATATACATATGTCACTAATCATAGGTAAGGAACAACAGCTCTCATTATACTATTTCAAACTTTACTTGATTGAACAATAGAAAATGGTGAAATATCGACAGTTCACAGCAGGACAACTTGAATAATCAACATTAATCAGCTTTGATCAACAAGATGTTTTCAAATATCTAATAAACTAAAAGATAAATAGTAAAATTAAAATTGCGTAAGAATGTAGGTACGCACCACAAGATATTTTGGGTGCACAATTTTTTTGTTCTCTTGTTTGACCTGAGATAAAAGCTGTACACAATCTAGCACTAATAAATTTCTACTGACCCATCACTTCCTTTACGACAATATAAAACATAGCATGTAGCATATGTCACTCATTTCAATATTAGTTTTATTCGCATTAAAAACAAAAAACATAATCTACAGTTATGACAGACATAAAATGCGATTTTTAAAATATAAGTAATTTGCCGACATACTCTATAAAAGGTATACCTATAGACATATTCAAGTATGCAACTTGAAGGATCAGAATGATAAAAGTAACTGACCGTTGGATTTCACACGCACCGCGGATAAAACAAAGCTTAAAGATTAGGATTGCCAAGAAAGATTCATTCAGGATTAGCTACAGGAGTATGAAAATAATACTCCAAAATGAAGACAAAACGACAGGCAGATGGTAAGTAGGAAAAAAATCAGGTACGAAAAAAAAACTTTAAACCAATGCGTTCCAACGTTAATTAGAAGTGACGAAAACTATATGCCAATGTTTTTTTCCATCATTATCATTATACTCATTATCTGCTTTAGTAATGCAAAAACCTGCTCGGAGAATGGAGGAGTAATTTTTTTAAAATTCAAGCAACCGTATCGAACAGATGAGAAGCGGTGAACCCATTTTGCTATCAATTATTATCACTGACAAAAGAATGTCGAGAAAGAATAAAAAATATTTATGATGATGATTTTTGCTCGATACTATTTTGTAAAGAAAAATGTGGATTTGGCAAGCACTCATATAATAATAAGGGCAAGCGATATTTTATTGCTTCGCCAATTACCCTTTTCAATGACCACTAAGAGCATTTAAAAGTATCAAGTGTAAAAAGTCGTTTACTAATCTACAATAACGCCTGTCAACGAACGATTCAGTATTTTTTGATGTTGTTCACCTGTTAAATATTTCAGTGTAGATTGTAGAAGATGAAGCTGTGATATATTTTGCCTAGAGTGTGAGTATCGACTCGACTTAAGAAGCTTTTACTTTTTAAGTATTTGATTATTATGATTCCCATAAACATACATAAATACTGGTTATGTCTTTCCTTAGGGGAAAGAAAGACAAAAGAGCAGAAATTAAAATGCACTCGTCGTTCCCTGGCATACCTAGCATGTCGACTTCACCCTTAACATTTTTAGCAGTTATAAGCAATAAAAAAATGAGAGTCATATTGTTCTCTTAACATTCAACACTCAAAATTGTATGTAAACTCAGCAGGTGAGTTTTATTGCTAATCAGGAAATACCATGGCCGGTAGCACAAAAACGTGCTACAATACAAAATGGTAAACTCCAGTTGGCAACTCTTTTTTACTTGTCCAGCCAGAAAGCTTCTACTGTGTAAGCAAAGTAAGTACGTCTGTTTTTAAAGAAAAGTATCACATATACCCATAAATCTAACTAACTGCAAGTCAGCTAAACCATCTTATCTTGGGTACATCAAAATCTTGATTGACATTGCTCAACACGAATTGTTCGATACTTTACTATTTTACTCTGAACTAACTTATATTATACTTAATACTTTTTCGCAAACCAAAAATTTTCTCACGCGTTCCAATTCGATTTTAACTATCTAATGTAAAAGGAAGTCAAAATAAATTTGTAAATCTCTAAAACATCAGTGAGTATATATATTTGCTTTAATCATTAGTGTAAAGTACGCATACAGCGTTAAATTCAACTAAAAGCTGGAGTGGAATGTCTTTTTACAACTACAACATAACAGAGTCTAAGCATCCCAGATCAACTTTTTCACGCCCCACTGTTAACCAGAGAGTGGCAATGACAGTGATCAAATGTCAGATGTACATTATAAAAACTCAACGAGAACATAAAAACCCTATTCATATGTAAAGGCGGACTCTGCATTACTGGCAATAAATCACAAAATCCTATGAAATTTCATTTTTCATCTCTTTCTTTTTCCCAACCGTTTACCTAAAACTTTCATATTTCTTGTTATTGTTCGATTTCTTTTTGCTTAAAGAAATGAAACTGACCTGACAAAAAGCTTTCGTGATCACATTAAGCATAACAATATTATCAACTCCACACAATCTTTCTACGTGACAACATTAAATCTGCATAGGGTTAACCCTAAACTTTTATGCGATATTGCGTCCCTTTGTGTAAAATTTTTAAAATGACAAATTCCTTATTAAACAGGTGGCAAAACATCCTTGACCATGAATTTGATGAGTGATGAATGCGTACGAATGCAAAAAAATGCATGATGATATATTGCTATTATTGCTGCAGCATGAAAATCGTTTTCTGCATGATTTCCTTAATGCATATTCAGCCACGCCCATGACATTTGTCTAATGATTTTTGATTAGCCAATAATGCAACTATTTTTAACCAGGACACGTGCTTTTCTATAGAATCACGCGTTAATGAAACAAAGAATAAAGAGAGAGTCATCGAGTCATCAGTCTTTGCAAGATCAATGAATGGTGTTAGTGTAAAAAGATTACTGAATGACTTTTATTTCACAGCGATAAAAACAAGACAAAGATCATCAATAATCAGTCAGGCAGGCTTCAATGTTTTGTTTGATTTGATATTTTACAATGCATATTATGCAGATACAGTTCACTAGTTACTTTTTCAGTTGTGGCGACGACTGTAAATCTTTCCTAGTAAAACATGACATGAGCTAATTCATAGCACAAAATACAGCTATTATTCGTTCGCACAAGCTTCTTTTTAAATAAAAGGCATCAATTTGTTTTTCCTTGCAACTGAATAGACTTGTCTCATAAAATATTCAAATACCAATCTTGAAAAATAATATTTACGACTTTTTTTTTGCTTTTCTCAACCTCTGTGAAGTAAAATAGCGATAAAATCACGAGCAAATTGTTCATTCCCAAAAAGTAGTGTGTTTTGTTTTTGTATATTATCATCATCATCAGCAGCAGCAGCATTTCATAATAATATGATTCCTTTTCACTTTGAACATCCGTATAGGTATACATTTTGTTTGCAAAAGGAAGAGTAGTATTAGAGCACACAAGCTCCCAGTAGTAATTTAAATTTTGTATCTGTAATCTAATAGCAAAAGTTTGATTCGCATAGCCTTTCATGGTGATAGATGATGTTCTATCACAGACATAAGTAAAGCAACTTTTGAACTTACCATGTTGAATGATTCCTTCTTCAAGTAAAGCTTGCCACATTCCGGTAGCTTGATGTCTGGATTTCACAATTCCGCTTGCACTCCCGATGGCAAGTAACCAATCAACCATTTCAGCTCCTACAAGACATCTCCTGAATGTTCTAGCTTGTTGTCGTCGATCACGAACCAGTCCAGGTGAGCGAGTTAGGATCAAAGTTCTCAAGATCCGTCCAGCTCGAGTCATTTCTGGAGATGGGTTCTGTAATAAAAAAAAATAAAAAGTGTAACGAACAACAAGGAAGGATGATCATACACACACGTAATGTGTTACGAAAACGCAATTTAAACTTGGCGTTGGCGTCCTCATGTATGCAGAGCAATTATCTTGGTATGCGTAGTGTTGTTTAGCAGTAAATTAATGGTAAACTACATGGCAAGAAAACTTGGTTGAAGTTCGTGTGTAATGTTTAGTTTTATCAATGCCAAATCCTCTTGTCACAATAGCCACGTATCTACTTTTTTATTTGTCAAGCCGCACCTACTGTTCTTGCAATGCAGACACTCTACGCAGCACATTTGCTGACTTTTATTGAGAATTTATTTCATACAGGAGCACCTGTGTCCCTGATCAGTTTACTTGATCAGAGACGATCATGGGACAGATTTTACTTGGGACTATTATGTGAAATAAAAAAAAGTTGATGGCTGCAACAAAGTATTCCTTCATTATTTTTAACTAACAAAGTTAACTCTAGAAAAGTTACAATTTATGCCAAAAAGAGATAAATAAAATTGTTTTTCCTACAGTGATTATATACAGTGTAGGTGCATGCATGTTGTGTGAATCTACCATTTACATTTGCCCATGTACTCATGCAATACTGGTGTAATGCTTAACACACTTATGTTTCGTTTAAATCTAATCAATGCATACTCCTTCGCTGCGAAATAAAAGCACCTTGAAGGTAGGTTAGATGGTAGATAGCATACTCAAGATTAAGTTTGAACCGCCTTCCCAATTAACTGCAGATTAGATTTTGGGACGGAAGAGCTTACAAAACTATTTCACTATAAGAAAATTGTGGATTACGACCAGGGTCGAGTCACTAGCTTGCTTGTAGCTCCTTCAAAGTTTATGACTAAAGTAAAAATTCGCTTTCACTTTCAGTAAATTATAGATGTCAGGAAAGGGAACACGGTAATATTAGTATAATGGTTTGCTGTTATGAACGCTTAATGGTATAAAATGATATGCACATTACATGATTAGCCGATAATTTGACATTTATATTTTTAATAACGGTATTGCTTGCTTCACTGCAAAATCTTAAAACATACACATATACATGCAAACATTCTATTCTAACGTCGTCGGGTTTTTTTAAAGAAAAACTTTTGCCGAAATAGGTAGACATATTGCATCCAATATAAGTGGTAGTAGTAACTGCCACTCTTTCACTCGTCAATAGTATATTGTGTTCAGGTTGTGCACAATAATATGTCAATCAAATTATGTATAGTGTTTGCTTCCTCAGGAATTGGGTACTACTACTTGCTCATCCTTAGATTTGTCCTTTTATCAAGGAAATGTTTTTTAGAAACAAATTGTTGCAGAGATAAGCGTTCCTATTATGATAACCAAAATTTAAATTTATTATTTGTATTTAGGTATATTTAGTGTCTTCTTTGTGATAAAGCAAGGGATGAAAGCATTTATGCTAGAGACCATTTCGAACAAAATATTTTATCATTATGGATTACCCATCCAATTGTCCTATAAAAACTAGCCCATCATCTTACATGCACCATCCATTCTATATTATTCCAATATGCTTTCGTCAACTTTGTTAGTCGTGGGATTAGGGAAGTTCGATATGCATAATAATATCATAAAAAGTAGGTATGCATAGCTATTTCGCAGTACCAGTGCGTAAGCCCACGCCGTGATGCTAATGGGCTAAGGGATTAGATTACTCAAGCGAACTGTAGCCTTTTCAAATTTAAGAGTGTGGAAAAAGCACTAGTTACTAGAGTATTCGGTGCGGTACGTACAAATTCCAACAATAAAAGTGTACCATCGGGTAGGTAACTATGTTGTATCTTACTGGGCTCAGTGGGCTCCATGCCATGCAAAAAAAACTGAAATTGCTGCATTGCTATTATTACTATTGCGCTGCTGTAGCTTTTTATGTAAATGCATTAAAAAAACACTTACGGTGCATATTGGAAGGCTAGGATTGGGTTCCTCAGGTCTGTTCGATTTATTAGGATCTTGCATGTTCTTCATGTTCATATGATTCCGGCTTCTTTGAGGATCAAAACCTGCAACACACAAAAAACAAGTATCTTATTAACATTTTTATTACGTATTTATGTACTCTTCGTTTTTTGTATTTAGTCAGCTACTACAATTCTGCTCAGGTAAAAGGTATTAGAGTCTATATAGGCAGCTAGATGCATATAAGCAGACAGGATAAAGACAAGGAATTTTTGCAGCTCCACATGAATCAAATAAACTGTTCTTTTGTTTTTCTTTTATTCTCTCGAGTCGAGAAGAGTACAGATGCATATTAAGCTATATAGGTAGATTATCAGTGTATGCATAAAATTTGACTAGATTCAAATTAGAAAAAATAAAACAACAAATGAAGGGACGACAAAAAAAGAGTATTACATAAAAAGAACAAAGTGAAAAAATACTTTGTGAGTTCTTCAAAGCTAGAGCATAATAGACAAAAACAAAATAACAACAAAACGTGCAGCGAATTCCGCAACCTTTGATCAAACTTTTTTTGCATTGTTATACACACTCCATTCCGTCAGATTCATTTAAACTTGTACATATTTGTTTATGTAGATACATACAACGATTAAACAAGTTGATTTTGTCAGGGATGGAGTATTTTCTACAATAGAGAGATTCTATATTTCATCCCATATATGCATATAGATGGATAGTCATTCATTTCTAAGCTTCATCCCAGACTTGCAAAGAAAATTATTGCAAACAGAGGAAACCTTGTTCTCCTACTCTACTTTATTCCTTTTTTGTTATGCAACTATGTATTTTGTAGCTACTGACTGTTGCCTTTGTAATGGGTACAACGAGACACTTAAAAAATTACTCGATCACGAACATTTTTTATTGCTGCTACCTTTATGATCTCACCCGTTCAAATTTTTTAAAAGCGTTTGCACGTTTGGTAAGGCTGAAATAACTTTGGTGACAATTTATAGTCATCAGTGTTATAATTTGCGTAACAACTCATCTTTCTTTCAATTTTGCTTCCAACTCTAAATGACTTATAGATGGCTACGTGTTTACAATTTGCCAAATGAAGAAATTATTTCTAATTACTGTAACACGGATGGAGTTAATTGATTCACAGCGGCGGCGCGATGCGATTGACGCTTGGTCTTGTAAACATAAGATGTCTTTATAAACAAACATGCATTATTAATAAAGTGCATACTGCATATGCAATATACAGGATTGGTTCATCATTCAACAACGAGAAATAAATTAAGCTTTAATGATTGGACTTTAGACATGGGCCTCTATATTCACGTTGAGTGTGGTATTGTAGCTCATGGTAAGCGAATAGTCGATTGTTGCAATAACAAAGTTGATTTGCAGGGGTCTTGTACAGCGTTGCACAGACATGTTTCTTTTCTGTTATAGCGGTGATGCCAGTGCGTGGTGATAAGGAGGAACTTTTTTATGCATGTAGATGCGTACTAATTAAATCAAGGTCACACTTGTTCGATCTGCAAAATATACACATTTAAAAAAGGAAAATTATCACGCACTCGTTAACATATTTTGAGTAGACTGAGATTCTTAATGAATTCCTGACAGTTGGGTGGTCTCTTTATTGCATAATGCATTAAATCGCCTGAAGAGAGGAAAATTGCACAACGAGTAATGCAACTAATAATTATTTTCAGAGCAACTTTTTCTACAACGACAGAAACGAATCTACTGGCCAGATGATAATGACTTATGAGGAGTGTTATCGGTCACACGACCAAATACTTTTTTTTTAAATAAAAAGAATCAGTTTATTTCCTTTGCTTGTAAGAAGTCTGAAAACTGTAATGTACAGCTTAAGAGATTTTGTACCCTCATCATGCCATAGTGTGAATAAATGATACCGAAGGTTTTCATGCAATACTATTGTTCACAGTGATTTGAGGAATAATAGTAAAATTATGAAAATACAGGAAACAAGATTTTCAAAGCAACTCACTCGACACTTCCGTATATATACGCAAAAAGCATTGTTAACAGATATCTCTGCATAGTTTGGGGATTTCATTTTGACGGGGCAATTCAGCAAGCCTAATCAGCTTTTATTGTCATACCAAGTATTTTTTTTTGCAATCTGAAATTGAACTGAAAATAATAAACTAACCAATTAAGCTCAATAATGTTCATTATTACACAACTGAAATCGACGTTGCCACTTTCTGTAGTCTAATTCTTCATATTTTCACACATCTCAAAAAGTGCTAGCGTGATTTGAGTTTTTAATGTACCCACATGCATCTAAATTAATGTTTTTACATATTCAATATATTGTAATTTTTCACTCCGAAGGACTTTTTATTGGGCGCATTTACCTGTAATAAATGCGCAGTAGAGGAATGTCAATTACATAAGATTGACGAGCGTGCTCATTTGTATTTGAGCGAGCTCTTTGTCTTCGTATGTGGTGCCGATGATAATATCTAATGTAAATGAGCTAAGTGACAAGTCAAAGTAAGCGTTCAGCAGCTGAACTTCAGCTCCCTCCCATTATCATCAAACCTACCAGTATCGCCTTTATAAATAAGTTATATCAATAAAAAAGATAAAGGACAACTCATTACATTACATTACGACCGTCGTTGTGCCATGATGACCATTATTACTTATGATCTAATTTCCATTCGTCGTCATTATAACGTTTTTATATATACTCCCTGCTACTGCTCATTAGTGAAAAAAAATGATAAAGACAATATTAAACCTTTCGATACTGGATTTCAATGAACTAAAAATCGACTGAAAACTATTAACACAAAATCCGACAGAGCATACCCAGCTCTCAATAGTCAGTAAAATACTGCAAGACGCAAAGCAGTCAATTCATTTCAATATCCCTGTCCAAACAATCATCTCATATTTTTAACCTTTGCTTTATAAATGCTTCGTCAGCATTTTACTCTGATTTTTTTAATTAAACAAGTAATCAAGGACGGGTTAGGACAAGATGATGGGTCTTTCGTGAGCATCGAACAAATTCTTTTTTTTTCTAAGTACATGCATATCTCCGTTTGACATACTACTGTACACGAATTCCTTTTTTCATCAAAATAAAGTATTCGATAACTTGTTTGTAATCTGGATATGAAGATAATGATAATCAATGACTTTTTATAATGAATGAATTCATAGGATGTTTTTGTGTTTGGGAATTTGTTCCAAAACTTTTTTGTTGTGATTTGAGCATTCTGAGTCAGTATGCTTATCCTGATGATGATGTGATGTGGCATGGCCTTGTCTGTTTGCGAGTAACTTTTTATCCTGCGTGCCGAATAGACAAGCAAGCAAGTTTGTCAGCACGAACAATGGTAATAACAACTATATCGTGAAATAATTTGAATTTTTATGCAGTAGCAAAAATATAGTCAAATTTTTCATAGAGAAGCCACACCGTCGGCTAGCTCACGACCGCAAAAAAAATCACAACAATTTTTTACGCTTGTGCATGACATGGCAGACACACACACAATAGACGAGAACAAGGGCAAAACTAGACAGCCCGATAAACATTCTTTAGCAACGACATGAAAGGAGAGGTGAAGACTACAGTAAATGAAAATCAACAAGAGCAAACAAACAGGACAGAAGAAACTTGAAGAGAGAAGTGGCCACAAGCACGAAACAAAAATACGGAAATAAAATCAACCCCGAGTTCGGCATAACTTGGGCATTAGTAGTAGTAGTCAGTAATAATCAACTCTTCAAAAGAGTACCACAAAATAGCAGTAGCACTGACTGACAATAACAAAAGAACCTGAGCGTGGTCCACAGTCCACAAACAGAACTATGATTCTGGGAATTTTGCTTGTGTTTTTTAAGTATTATGCATATAGCCTGCCTTGTTTCTCTGTCTGTCTGTCTCTCTCTCTCTCAACTCCAATCAGCTAAAATCACCTTCACTTTAACAGAATGAGTCGTGTATGAGTAGTCATCATCAAAGTGGCATGGCATGGTTGTTTGATAAAGGTAGTATGTATGTATGCATGTAAGTTATTTGCTCTCATCTCTGTAGTAGGGTCACTCTTGTCGGTGGTGTCGGCGTCATTGAAAACAACGGACCATTGGTCATGGTACTGCTAATCGACTTGGCCAAAAACTTTAACTATTTTGCTTTGAACTGCATAATATTGAAATATTGCTGATATTCATATTTCATGTGTATATAATACGTTATATGGTTGCATGAAACCAATGTACTCACCACTGATCGATTGACCAACAAACATAGTCAAAATCTAGGTACGTAAATTTCCTTATTCTACAGTAAGATTTTTTTGTGTTTTAGGTATCTACTAAATTGCTACCGTGAACTTGCTATGTGGCAAATTTATTGTGGATTTGGAATTTGAATACATTTTTTACAATGTTGTTAAGCGGGAAAAAATGGAAATTTGAAAAATACATATTACAACACATACAAAGGTTGGTTTGTCTTTGTTGTGTTTGATGGCTTCGGTAGATTTCTGCACTACATTTTGTCCAATTTTGGCATTTAAAATATTTGATGATGCTGATTACTGTCGAATCACTAGTCACCCTGTCATTATCTTGAACACACCAGTCGGCAGCAGGGATCGTCCATCAAAACGATTGTTTATTTTAATGTGATTCATCTCATATGTAAAAAACATGTCTACCTAATATGTACCGTCTAAGCTGTTTTTTTCTTAAATGATTATCTTTTGGCAAAAAGACGGTAAACGGAGCATTTACACATTATCATTGTGCCAAATTGGCAAAAAATATATAAGGCGCCTTTTTATTTTACGATGATGACAGTAAACTGTACTTTAACTCGCTGTTGTTTTTAGTATCAGCAGCACTTAAAAACCCAGTGATATTCCACATTCCACGTACGTTCTACATTTCGTGTTTTAAACGAGCACTGAAAGTGATTTTGATGTGAGCCACGCCTTGTATAACTTGGTCTTTTATGATCTTCATTTGTCACTTTACATTTGACTAGTTTAAGTAAGCACAAAATTCCGAAGAAATAAATGCTTAATTTACTTGAAAAAAGGTTGATGGAATGTTATGTAAATTATACTTTTTACATAATTAGAGACTTAAGAGCTTTCCAGAAAAGGTTAGTACTCACTGCATGATGATCCAATGACCCATGCCACTCTATATTTTACAAGAAACATAAAGACACGTTGAAGTGTAATATAACTGTATGCGTCTTACATGTTTGCTATAAAACTTTTTGGCTGGTTTCAATTATTAATATGCTGTGAAGTCATAAATGCACCACACTGAAATGAAATGAGTACACTGACGTGAGGACGACAAGTGAAGATGACGATAAAAGAAAGCGTTCAGTTCAATTAGCTTTGCAAATAATATAGCTAGCATACTCTCTTAAAATTATACCAATTTACCATGTCCCTGTTTGAAAGACAACTGGAACATACATGCCTAACTGCATTAAGGATAAGTGGTAGTGGTGGCGTGTATATTTTAGACAATCTGTTTTTTTTTTGACTGCCTTACGAACTACAACATCAAACATGACCCATAGGCCAAAATGAATTGTATAAGTAGACAAAGCATTTTTCAAGTTGTAGACATAAAAACTTCATTTTAGCTGCAATAAACAGTCTTTGAGTGAGTATGATGTGATGATTATTATCCTGACATCATTTATTGGTCACTGGATTCACTAAACAAAACACGCATTTGGGAAAGCTAACATGCAAGCATACACGTATATAATTATCTTTTGGGTATAAAGATTCTAAAATTTGCGTACTCTGCGTTCTATGAATGAACTGAGTGACAAATAATAATAAAAATGAAAAGCCAATTCTTCTTGTTAAAGCCTCTATTTAGGCATTGGTACTACTGAAACAATAACCCTTAACTTGATTGTTTTCAATTAGTTCTTGTTGACTTCCAGCGTTTTAACTTTTACCCTGACTATTGTTACATCCATTTAGGATGTAGGAAGCATCGCAAGAAAGATTTTTTAGGGCAAATTATGTCAGAGATAATTATAAGGAGCAGCAAACGTAACTAAATGGAACGAGTTAAATTAAAAGCTGTAGAAAACGACAATGTCAATTACGTTCGTCGTTTCTCCAATGCATAGCCCACATGTGTAGGTACGATACTCAATTAAATCACACATGGGTATCTAACACTAAACATACAACATAACGTAGTCTTGTCATGTCATTGTCATTATCAACATCCTTTACATCCTACACGTTGTCACTTCAATTTGCGAGATTCAATTGTGAGTCATGAGAAGTCCCAAGAAAACAAATCTGTTCTGGTGAGTGGTGATGTGATGCCATAAAATGTTCTCTGTTGTTTCTTCTCTATAGATTGCGACAAGATGTTGGCTGGTGACACTTTTAGTGACTGCTTCGGAAACGAAAAATGAAGTAAAAGGGTCTCAAACTAGAAAACTTTGTGGTTTTCACTTAATAAAATTGTAGTCACCCTTTTGCATCTTCCTCTTTTTGTATGCATGCTTCTAAATTACAAGTTGTAATACAGTCAAAAAGCGGATAGAAACACATTGTTAAACTGCGTATTGTTGAGATGCTCGATATTATCTTTATTCTCACCATCAGCGCAGCGTCATTGCCAGCCATCAAACTTGCCCATGGTTATTTTTGATGATGGCATCTTTGAAGAGTTTTCAGTTTGTAGTGAAGAATAGAAAAGGTGTATCGAACTATTATTATCAACTAATTCAATTTCGTCTCACATTTTATCTTCACACACCACCATCGCCATCCCAAATCGTAAATTTTATCTTCCAAAATTATATGCGGGTAGGTGTGTATATTGTTATATGAGTTGCGAAAATGTAGGTGACAAAAACTGTGCAGAGGAAGAACAGAAGAGAGAACAAAGTGGTGGCATGAAACACAAGTGGTACTTCTATAATGGGAAGCTTGTGTTTATTACGTGATATCAGAAACGCACACTTCGTAGACGACAAAACAGTCAGCAACATGACAGATCCATCTCCTCGTAAATAATCCCATATTTTACGGCGGTGACAGTAAATTTAAGTGGCACTCACTTTATTATTACAAATAAGTACATCTTGGATGGAACAGTAAACCATGATATCACGTTTGCTGGTAATGCATTACTGTGTGTATGCAGGTATGTGTGCTATACTATAAACTAAATACATACAAACATACGCCTCAAAGAGCGCAACCACAAAGTCCAATTTATTCTCTCGCCTTGTGTTTCATTTTATAATCGTGTAAACTTGAAATTGGAAGGGAAGTTATTTGGTATTTAAGAACATTTACATACCTATAAAAACTCTACAACAACTTTGCAAAGTTTATTGTTGGATTCTACTATTCTAGTAGCACAAAAATTTATGTGATTTTCAAACACAAAAACTGAAAGCAACCTGCAAGTATTTTTTTCGGGGTTCCCGTCAGCTTAAAAAATAGTTAGCAGTATGCATAGTTTCAGTTGTTGTTTTTTATTGCCAGTGATGATACCAGAAAGTTAGATGACCGAACATGGTAATTTGCAAACTTGTACGAGCTACTTTGTAGAGTAAGTACACATGCAATTTGTTGTATGCGCTCTTGGAATTCAAAAAAATCTAGTTCAATACCACACAAGCCACGGACAGAAAAAAACCGATTCAGATGTTAAAGGCAGGAATGTAAAATTCGTGGTTGATATACCCATGTAGCGCATCCGTCTTACACTACATATTTTTTACTGATAAAAAAGGAATTTCAAGGCATGAAACTTGATGTTGTAAAAACAAAAGGCATTTTCTCTTCTCATCAATTCCTTTAAATAGTACAGCTGTCAAATGCAAGCGCGATCCATTTTTTACACTGAATACATGAACAACTAAATATACACACATAAACGCATGAAAAGTGGAGCTTGTGCTGCCTGTCAAGAGCAGCATCAATCAATCAAGAAAATGTAGTCAGTAGCGTTGTTGCTCTCTAGCATTACTGATGAAATTACGGAGTAGCGGTGGTAGTCATTTTCAATGAAAGCCAAAGTGAAGGATATCCGTTAGTGAACACAAAAACCGTCATCTTGCACGGTTTATATTTCCTATCCATGAGCTGTGTAGTGCAGATTAGATAGGCATGTTTTCAAGTGTGCATAATATCAAAAATGCAGTGACTGTTAGTTTAGTGTTTTTAACGGCTGCTGTGCTGTAAAATGTTTGGAAGATAATGCATGAAAGTATAGTTACAGCGCAGCAAGGAAGAAAATATGTATGTACATTATTCAAATGTACATAATATCAAAAATGCAGTGACTGTTAGTTTAGTGTTTTTAACGGCTGCTGTGCTGTAAAATGTTTGGAAGATAATGCATGAAAGTATAGTTACAGCGCAGCAAGGAAGAAAATATGTTTGTACATTTTTACATTTCCCTCCCTGATATTTAAATGCATTTAAATTAAAGTTAGCTTCAAAGCATCTGTAATGTTTCCTCATTCCTTCTAAAAGCACCCCGACAGGGCTTATATCCGTTTAGCATGTCTATATAGAAGAAAATAAATGATTCCGTCTTCGAAGCGGTCTTTTCTTTTCTGCCTAGTCGTAAAGAGGCAATTGACTTCAAGCACGCTCTTTCACTGCGTGCTTTATTTGACTCTTACCGATTTTAATGTTAATGCTTTGGCCTGAAAGCAAAACTGTTTTGTTTTGTATCTTTCTACTGAATGCTGAAAAGCTTCATAAGTAGTAGTGATGTGATGAAGATGANCTTTATTTGACTCTTACCGATTTTAATGTTAATGCTTTGGCCTGAAAGCAAAACTGTTTTGTTTTGTATCTTTCTACTGAAAGCTGAAAAGCTTCATAAGTAGTAGTGATGTGATGAAGATGAGACTACAAAAGTGTACCGACATTAACATCAGCAATACGTACGTGTTTGTTCATGTGTGCATGTCCAGTCTAATCGTCCAAGGGTTAAAAATGAACGACCACGACACGGAGAGAATGCTTAGTTGTATTGTATTTAACTAGTAAACACATCCGAAATTCTGAACACATCGTCATTAATAATAAAAAAAGCTGCTTCGTTTTCCTGTAGAGGTGTGTGTTCATGTGTGCATGTCCAGTCTAATCGTCCAAGGGTTAAAAATGAACGACCACGACACGGAGAGAATGCTTAGTTGTATTTAACTAGTAAACACATCCGAAATTCTGAACACATCGTCATTAATAATAAAAAAAGCTGCTTCGTTTTCCTGTAGTAAACCTTCAATTTAGATATTACACAAGCGAGCGACCACAACTACAACAGATGCAAGTAAAAAGAGTAGATGTGATAGGGTAAAAAGAGCAAATGTCATGAAAGACCTAATCCACCATCTAAGCTGCACAACAATGTGCCCCGTGAATATTTTGTGGACGTTCATGATAGAATTTACAGGGGAAATTGGACATCTTTGAGTTTTAAACTATGCATCAATGACAAAAGACAAAAATTGCCAATGAGATCCATTTATATAACATTAATACATAAACACACTTGCTCATATGATATGAAATTACCCTAGAACTGAAGACATGCAATATTTTTTAGAAACACTGCTAATAATGAGCTAAAAATATAGCATAAATATAATGAGAAATGGTTAAAAAAAAGACGACAAAGGACAGGCATTTTTACGAAAGAATTTCCCATACATCATATCAGCAGCATCAACGTCTCCATTGCTCCCAAGAAAATCA
>JAHZMZ010000786.1:0-14905 GCA_027743805.1 Lepidocyrtoides sp. E14
TAATACATGATTTGCATTACGTTTAATGAAAGTATAATAGTACCATTAATTTTACTGTCATTAGCATAACATCGACCATGCACTGTAAACGAGGCTTGCAATAACAAGTAAATAGCAATAAAAAATGTACCAGCAGAAACCAAATCTCATTTCACATCAAATAAATATTATATTATGCATTACACTGCTTATGTCAGGAAAGTGACAGGTGCGATGTGATGTCCATTCAGTCCCCGTTGATGATTTTTTTTGTTATTGTTGCGTATAATGTTATTGTAATAAATTATTCGTACTTCATACATCAAAAAATTGAATGACGCTTCAAGCGACGTGAAGCTTTTATTCTGACAGTGGCGGCAATAGTAGGGCTTATTTTTTGAAATGTTGTACTTCCAAATGGCTTCATAATAACTTTTAATGCTTAATATTTTGGCTATACCTACTTGTATGTCACTGTACCCTGTGACGTCATCCTTTTAAATGTTTTTTCACTTGTGATCTTGCTAAAAAAGGAAACTGTCTCCACCATATTTAAAATTTATTGTGTAATGCAATAAAGCAGTTTTTAAGAATGGGTGTATTTTTTTATTATTCTTCATTCCAAGTTACACGTTAGTATAAATGACAGGACATGAAATTTTCCATTGACACCCTCTGTGACTTTTTCTCAGCTCATGACATTATGAATGACATGTTCTTCTATAATATGCTATTATCATGCTAATCCTAATAATCCGTGTAAGACAGCTTTTGTGGTAACTTTGTTTTTTTTTTGCCTCGCCAACTTTTCTTTGTCCTTATGTATATACATTTTGTGCTTAGCGCTTGACATTATGGACTTTTTCTAATGCTGTTGATGTACAATGCGAAAGAGAATATGACTTTTATGACAGAAAGAGGATCAACAATGCAAAACTTCAATTCACTGTTTTACCTTGTCTGCCCGTCTGTCGGTCGCATAATAATAGGACTAAAACCACCGCACCCCCAACAAAACAACTACCGAAAAAAAACAAGAAAAGTGATAATGCTGCACCAAACATACATTTACCGTGTACGTCGTGTCATATTTTTATTTATTCTATCACTCTGAACGATTATCATTTGTCATAAAGAAAATATTCACCCTCCCTTTTCTTTCTATGCTTGCTACGCATAACACATTAGAGGATTCATTTTCAACAAAACAATCCTAATTCTCTGTCTCTCTCTCTCTCTCACTTTTGTTCACACGTCTTTCATGAACGATAGCATAAACTGTAGAAAAATTAGAGTTGAATGACAAGACTGTTGTGTGTTGATGATGAATGACATTTGACATATTCACCAGTTTGTGGAAAAATGTCGCCAGCATGTACTCACTGTCTTTAGTATTTAGACATTAAAATTTCTGACAAGTTGAAAAGTGGTAAGATATGGCACAATAATAAAAGTTGTTATTGTATTTCCTTAACCTTACTGCACGTATGCATAGCACATAACATCTCTACGATCTCGGGTTTTTTAAACAGCTCAATACATGACCTTAAGTCATCTTTATACTTTTAATAGTTTACCACACACGTTGTTTGCTCCTTAAAGAAGTGGTTCTGGTTTAGTACAGTAATTTATCAGATGAAAATTGTTACGTAACATTATTTGACTTGTGTCACCACACACTACCAATACGTCCCTCGCTCCCTAATCTTTATGTACTTGACAATGGCAATTTTTCTCAATGATCAAGAAAATAAGGCATACAGAGAAAATATTCCCCTTCTTTCAAGTAATTTGTCGTCTTGTTGTGTGACCTTATAAAAAGTTATCTTGACACTTTTTTTTACTCAAAGTTGAAGAACTTGTCGAAGAAAGAAAGGATAAATATTCTCATGAAAATGGTGAATACACACGGGCTTGTATATAAATGTGCATGACGGGTAGGTATATTGGGCACGGCATTGTAGCATCAAGAAATAGGTGTACACGTGAGTTTGGTGTGTGCGCAGTGCAGTATGGGTTTTTCCTTTAATCTCTATAAATTATGGGTGCTGCTGACCAAGCAGCTAACCTGAGCCTGGAGCATGCAGTCAAAATCATGCATTTTATACATTATTTTATTTCATGTAATTTTTTTGTTGCTCGTGTATCAAATCAAAGTAATAAAACGACGAGAGCTGAGAGTCAAAAAAGCCAAGCCACAATAACGGCCCTTTCCCATTTTATTTACCGTAAACGCTTTATCCATAATAATAATAATAATCCATACAGTGCAAAGCACAAGCTTGTACAGTGGAAGGGCTTACAATAGCAGGAGCAGTAACAGAAGTAAGTGGCAGATTTATTAGGCATATCCGATTTCCTGAAAAATGTATTTTGATAATGCTGATTAGCTATGCCATGGAATCATGATGATGATGATGGTGAAGCCATGCTCAGATTTCATTTTGGTAAAGCAATATCTCAAAATAGTATAATATACCTAATTCCTTCTTCATCGTGTGTGTGAGAGAGGAGATTTATGAGGCTATTTATCAAAAAAAATTGGAGAGAGTCTTTTCATGACTTGGTACTTACCAGGTTCCACATGTGATATTGCACACAGAGTAATATATTTGCTGACTCTAGCACTTTGGTTGGAAGGGTATACGAACAAAATGCAGCACCGTTTTAGATCGTTGTCACAAAAGTAATACCGCAGCAGTATTTATTGCTGAAAGTAGTGAGATTAAGCGTTTCAATGCTTACAGGAACTGAAAAATCAACGATTATCGCAAAGTTGGTTGTTGATTTGTTTTAAAGTTTAAAAATAAAAAAACGTTGATGCGTTTCTTTTTCAATCCTTTTAAAGTTATTTTTAATCAGCGATCATTTTACTACCAAAAGATAAGTAGTGCATAACAATGTTTGTAATTTTGGGGAAATGAGCCCAGGTACTGACGACAAAGGTGACTTGCTATTATCTGCCTATTAAGAGCAAAGTGCGGCGTTGACAATGCAGTCCATATAAGCTGACATTCCAGTCAAAGGCAAATCCGTAGCACACTTTAAAGGTCCCATGCGGAAATATGTTTTCTTTAGAAAATCAACTTCTCTCGTCATGGCGCGATTTATTCTGTTTCGCAGTACAAGGCTGCGTTTCCAATTTTCTTTTATTTTTGTAACCAATTTACGAGATGCGTTGTCAACAGTAGATATTGCGTAAAAACTATGCAATATTCTGCTTGATGTAAACTAAACGTATAAAGACCAACGTTTAATTCAAATTTGAATGCATTAATAGTTCATAGTGTTACTTCAATAGAGCGATGTTCTTCTTACCATTAGATCAATAAGATAGAATTGATAGTCTTCCCACGCTGCCCCAGATTTTATCAAGTAAAAGATGCAATATGACTCATTGGTTTGCTGGAAACCACCCAGAAAGAAAAAAAGCCAGAGAATGGTAGACAGTACGTCTTTGTTTAGTTCCCGGAAGGAAAATTCAATACTTTTGTAATCCTTTAGGAAACTGCGAGCAGAATCGTTTCCAAATTGACCTTCATCAAGTGAAGCTTTCAAGCCCTTCAGACAGCATTCCAAATGAAATGCAATCAAACCTGGAAATGACAACAACATTGACCATGCCATCGTTAAGAGGATCAAATTTGTATTCTGAAGTATCCAAAACACAAAATCCATTATAGCGCTTCTGCCCCATGGAACAACTGTGTACAAGAGAGATGGATCTTCCTCAGGTTTTCCAAAAGAACTCCAAGCAAAATTCAGTAAAGTAAAATAGTCAATGAAAGCAGAGTGAAGGAAAATCCGGTTCACCTTTGATGACATGTTTCGTCTCAATGCTTTCACCGTCCTTGCTCTCCCATTTTTTGTGACACTTTTCCAAACTGTGTCGCATGCGTTCATTAACTGGAGTAAATTAACAGATACTGCTTTTGGAACCAGTAAGAAATCTGCGAAAAACAGTGGAGGCATTGCAGACTCCCAAAATACTAGTCCCAATAGACTAAATATAAAAACGCTTTTATCTGGACGGGGTTCCCAAAGTAGTATATAGATTTCTTTTGCTACTGCATAAAAATTTAAAATCGGCAATGTTCTTGAAAGTAAATAAAGCAAAATCTTTCCTAATTTTATTGTATAGGAATGAGATGTTGTGTTTGTCATATTTTCTCGATTGTAGGACAGTTTCACTGGATGAAGTAATGTCGTGGTGTAGTACGCATACACCTGCCGAACTTTGATTGTTAAGGAAGCCATTCTACGGCAAGAGAAAATGTCTGCTTTCTTTAATGAAGGAACTTGATCACAACTTGAAGCCTCAATGAGGTGTAATAGCTTATACAGCTTGCTTTATATGCGTACGGCAAAAATTTTACTTTTCAACAAAACATGTGAGTTAGGGAAAGTAGTAGTGGTAGATTTTTAATGAAAACCCGGAATATTAATAATGTGACAATAAGTCAACTAAAAAATGGACGTATTTTGTCCTGGAAAGTTTGAAACTTTTCTTTTTCTACTGCTAGTGAAAAGTTAAAAAAATATTTACTCAAATTGTCAACGCAGCCTGCCTGAAACACAGTTTGACAGTTTTGGAATCATGAATGACATTTGAGAAGGGAATTATTTAAAAATTCACCTGACGGGGTGATTAGCTTATTAGGTATTAACAGTTAGAAATTCGGTTTGATTACATGTTTTGTACGGACACGGACTACGGAGTTTAATTTTGCCACGCTACTTTTACTTAAACGTGAGGCGAATGGCAGATGATCTGGCAGAGATAGAATTTAAAATTACATAATTTAGTTAATATTGCCGATCATTTTTTTTAAACTGACGGGACCCATACAATAATGCATCAATGTCAAATTCTTCAATCCTGGTCAAGGCTGTGCCTACACATATTCGATATATATAGCATCGAAGGATCAATAACAGGAAGGAATATAAGATCCCAGAAAAACCTAGATGAAAATGAAAAAAGCTGTCATGACTCTTGACTATGACACGAACGAACATCAAGAAAAAATGTAATGCCATAACTCATAGCTAGCATTTTTAAGAACACTTCCAAGAAATTAAAACTATAATTTTGTTACTGCGCAGAAGCAATTTACATTTATGCTGCTGAGTAGATATTGGACATCACTGCATTATTCAGTTCCACCCTGCTGAATTAAGATGAACGAATAATTTTTATTGGACATTGATAATAGTCAAGTATACAAAGTGGAAACGAACATTCACAATGGAAATAAATTAGGTATTTATTTTTGCAGGTATTTTTATGCATCGCAAGTTTTACAAAGTGTCAAATATTATGATGTACTTTCTATAAATTTATCAATGGTTTTGTCTTAAAACATGCATGCACTTTGTTTAATTGACACCATATTTTAAGGCCATAATGCTGCTGTCTCTATATAATTCAGGTATGCCGACATGCCTTCCATAGGGAAATTCCGGCCACACGGGCACGGACCAACACGAACACGTGCATATTTCAATGAACCCACCTCTCTTTTAAGAACCTTAAACTTGGATCTTGTTTTAGTAGAAACATTCACAAGCTGAGTTTTGAGTGTTGCAAAAAATGTAGACGTAGAATTATCCAATTTAGACAGCGCATAGAATGAATGGAGAAAGCGGAGTGTCGTATTCTGTAACAATTAAAATAAACAGAAAGGTCAACAAGGTTAATGAGATTCGCTTAAGAGGGCAATATTTATAATATTAAATCCGTCCCACCATCACATCAATCAAAAGCAACTGAATCTCCTCCCACTGTCCTCCTCCCTTCCAAATTTGTAAAACAAAGAGTGCCTGTATAAACTGCTGTGCCCCAGCAATCAGATAGTATGCTAACACAGAACTGCTAAATCCAGTTTTATTAAGCAGTCTAATGATCCATTCCAGTTGTTTATATTCGGTTATTACATTGTCAATGTTGTGCTCACTGTTTTCCAAAACTATTGAAAGTGACTGCATACAACTATCCATGTGGATCACAATAACTCCTGGAAGTGTTAGCATTACTGACCACGTCAACAGCATAGAAAACATGTAAGCAGTAAGAAGCACCAACATGACTGCATCAACCAAAGGATTCTTCCAAGGTACTGCTGCATAAAGAAATGTAGTATCGTAGCAAGCTATGTTTTGGTACAAACTCCTGCCAGTACTCCACGTCCCAATGTAGTCAATAGTAAAATTGTGAAAAAATAACCTCAAAATACGAAGCGACATTTTTGTTTTCACAGAAGTTAATGCAAATTTTCCATTGTCATCCAATCGCTCTTTAGCACGTTCCCAAATCATGTCGCAGATTTCCATCAAGCGATGAAGTGATGTCGTAAAGTCCCGCCGGAAAAATAACTTGTCGCTTATGTAGTAAGGTATTAATGCCATGATCCAAAGAAACCCACCAATAATGTCATATATGGGCAATGAACCTGTATTATCCAGTGTTTGAAAGGCTTGAACAATCAATTTTGTCACAACTAACAAATGCACGAGGCAAATGGTGCGTTGAAATAGGTAGTAAGATAGTTTCAATATGTTACCACGAATTATTCTTAAAAAAGAAGCATAACTTTGCCCTTGCAATGCAAAATTTTGCAAGCTGGAAAACGTAAAAGGGTATGAACAAACGATGCAATAATAGTCACAAATTATTCGCAGCAGGTTAGTGAACGGTTTCGTTTGCATCGCGTGCAACTTCTTTTTACAGTCACATATAGGAATTTCCACTAATTATACTAACGCAGGAACGTTTTAAGAGGGTTTCGAATTTTTTAAAAACAGTCCTCCTTTGTAAGGTCATGAAAGGGTGGTTGCAAGAAGAATTATTTCTGGCGTAACCGAAAAAATTGACTACGGCGACCCATTTTTTGGATGACAACGCATGAAAAGACAATCTAAGACTAAACAAACAAACAAACAAAAGATAGTGACCTCTATTTTTAAATTACATAATGTTTGTTCAAAGGACAATTTTTCTGTTTACGGTTTTTAAGTCGAAATGATGCCGTATTACAGTATTATAGAGATAGAGGATAGAAACTGATTTGACTGTAATTTCCTAACTCCTTAAAGTGCACAATTAGAAAGGTAAGCGTAAATGCTTCTTCAACTATGCTTTGAGGTATAATATGTGAAGACGCACTTATGTCGGTCTAGGAATGCAAATCAATGACCAATGTATAATATGCTTGAATATGCTTGTATTTAACACAATGCCTGCTTGGTTTGGCAGTTGATAAAAAATTCAAAACTACGTTTTCTTTTTACGCTTTATAGTTTACGGTTTTCAAGTCGAAATGATGCCGTATTACAGTATTATAGAGATAGAGGATAGAAACTGATTTGACTGTAATTTCCTAACTCCTTAAAGTGCACAAATAGAACGTTAAGCGTAAATGCTTCTTCAACTAATAATATGTGAAGGATATGTAATATGTAAATGATTTGAGGTATAATATGTGAAGACGCACTTATGTCGATCTAGGAATGCAAATCAATGACCAATGTATAATATGCTTGAATATGCTTGTATTTAACACAATGCCTGCTTGGTTTGGCAGTTGATAAAAAATACAAAACTACGTTTTCTTTTTACGCTTTATCATATTTTATGACCTATTATTTCCAAAAAATACCATTTAAGATTCCCAAGTATTGCTATTCAGTAAACATGCCAATAATGTATTTATGTACTATCCTTTAAAATTTGCAAACTATGTATGAGCTATCTGTCCAACCATTATGTATGCATTATTTATAGTACATTCTTTGTAAAAGGCGGTTTTGCTTATATGGAATTTGATTTTAGTTTTTCTCCGGCTTATTTACATTGTATTTGCAAAGTTATGCGAGTTGGAATCCTCCTGAACCTCAGTGTTTAATTAGTATCAGTGACTTTTAATTATTCATGGATAAAACAGCAATTTTCACAAACTTTGAGGAATTATGAAAGCATTGGATTTTAATGAGGAAAATCAACCCGTACAAGTGAGGCTATATTCATCAAATTTTTGCCAAACATGTTAAGACTCAAGGCTTTTGAATGCCTTCTCATAATGTCGACGATGACATAAGTGAAAGTCCCAGCCAAAAAACTGTTCCATTTTGCGCAAATGCTGCAACATTTTTTTTTTCTTCTGAGCTGTCTTTTCTTCTGCTGAGAAAGCTGAAACCGAGCTAGAAACGTCTACGAGAAAAAGAATAATTGACGCTGTCTCAATTGAAGAGCAAAGTTCATTTGTCTCCTGCTCTACTGTACGTGCCTTTTCCTTATAAAATGTATGAACATTTATAAATACACGTTTAGACACTCAAGGAAGGAAGCTCTTTTTCCCTACACCACCACCACCACCACCACGTCTACATATTTTTCATCCAACCGAAAAGCTTGTTTGTACTACAAATGTACTCACTCTCCACATATTAATGTACATGCATATACGGGGCGGAGTAGTATCTATAAAAATTGCTTTCGTTCATCTTTCTCAAGAGTCAACTAGTCTTTTCCTCTCTCCTTCCGTCTTTCTTGAAAAGAGTCTCTGCCGTCAAAACATATGTCTTGTGTCGAAATCCACTCTGCCCTCTTTGTTATCCTCTCTCCCTCTCCTTTTTACTTTACTTTATCTTGTTCCTCATTTATTTCCGTCTCAGCACACACACAGACCTCATCATTTCCCTGTCAAAGTTCAGCAAGGAGAAAAAGCTCTTTTTTTTCTTCTTCTTCCTCCACTCCTTCTTCACGATCAATTACCATTAGTCTTCCGAAAAGGCTTTCCAGTCATGTCTTCTTACCTCTCCTCACATTTTTCATTCTCAATACTTGCACAAAAATCTATCCATACGTTACACATGGAGCCTTCATTCCATGTAACTTATTATTAGAACGCATCTTTCTTTTTCCCTCTTTTATCCATGATGAACGTGATGACTATGATGATGATGCTTTAACGCTAGAAAGCTCACATTTTTCATTAATTCAATAACATTTTTTTTTATTCCTTTTATTTCTGTTTGCCTCCGCAATAGTAAATCGGCGACCCTGTCTCAGTTAGAGTAATACTTTATTCTCTTACAAACGTCATTGTTCGCATTAGCTTTAATTGCTATCTCAATTAAGTTATTTCCGAGAAAATAATCCGATGCTACTGCCATTGCTCTGGAGTACCACTCTCTTCTGCGAAACCACTTTGTTACTTGACCATTTACAGCTTGCGCCATTCCCCGAAGACCCAAATGAGGCTTTGTCACTACATCCTGTGCAGTTGCAGTAAGTTCCGCCATCAACGTCCAAAATCGATCCTGGCAGCCGTAGTACTGCAGGTCCTGTCTCAAATATTGCTCCAGTGCAGTAATGTTGTTTGTGTTTGCCCAGGACTTGAACAGATACAAGTGGCACAAGGAAAAAATTACTGAAAAACTGCATTATTATGCGACTGTGTAAAAACTTGATTTTATCGAATGATTAATTATTTTTGTATTGTAATCTTACATGTTGAAAGGGTGGCCAGAGAAATGAATACTGTTTTCGTATCACTGAATCCGGATAAGTAACAAAAATCGTTCTGCTCCATTTCCAAAGCAGATTCGGTGTGAGACGGGAATAAGATGGTAACAATGATGTTGATGCTGTGTTGTTATCTGTACTATAGGGAACCAGATATCGACCTAAATACTTGTCCACCAATTGAATTAGTTCAGAATGGATTTTTGCCTCTGCTTCCGACCGATTGATTTCTGCTGCTGATGATGATGCTCCAGTTGAATGGAGAGTGACGCGATGAAAGTCGACAAACACAATTTCCTCTCTGTTGGTTTCCTCATGAAACCGCTGAATATCCTCCAGTAGCATTGTCAATGGGATTTGCGGGATGAGGGTATCATGACTTACCCAAAACTTTATTGGGAGGAAGGGATGATGTGTCACACGCACGTCCAAATAACGGATACCATGCATTAACTGGTCGTGAATAGACTCCTCTTGTCTATTCACAAGTTTCATCAGTAATAAAAAATTATTGAGTGCACACGTTCCAGTGCATATAAAGTGTACGAGTAGTACGCATGCATAAGTAATATTTTTATATGCAAAATTGCGGTAAATCATTTTATCATTCATCACATCACATTTCACAATAAATAATAAAGCTCACTTGATAGCGTACTTTGTTTAGCAATGTGCGTGTGCATGCGTAAGTGTTGCACATACTTACGTGATTTCATAAGCGGTCACTGGATTAATTTCCGACTGGAGAAGCCCTTTGTATGGTTCCCATGATCCGGAATTGTGCGTTCCTGGGATCATGAGTGAAGTCAGTGGCAGTTCTCCGATTGCTTCTCTAAGTTCAGCCATCCAAAATGGATACAAGCGGAGACACTTACTCTTTACCACTATTGTCGTAACACCACCACCACCACCAATAAAAGAGTCTGATGATAAATCAGTAGAACTGTTATCATTACCACCATCATTCAATTTTCTCATCGTGCGAATGTACGCTATCCAATATCCAAGAACACAAGGATTTTTCAGTCCTCCTGGGGATAAGCTCCCATTGCCAGTCGTGGTAGATTTTTCATATCTCAATGTTGTTTTGTAGTAACCCGAGGCAGCCTGAGAGCGGGATTTAACAGGACATCTGTGGTCATTTGGGGGAGGTGGAGGGGGTTGTGGAGATGATTTTGAGGTTGGATCCCACTGGAATATTCCAACATAGTCCTCCACTTTTTGGTGATGATCGTCTTCCATGAAAATCTTGTCAAAGTTTATCCAATTTAATTCCAAACGGCGATCACACTTTGTTTCAGTAAACCATGTCCATGGCTTGTACCAAGAGCGGTGGGGACAGTCCGGTTCAGACGAAACCGTTAAAAACAAATCGGGTTCAGCAGTAAACAAGCTGTGACCCTTGTTATCACTGCCACTACTCTCCAATTCATCTCTTGATGGTAAACCGTCTTGACAGTTTACAAGCAGGAAAACGGCAAAATTTTTCAAAAGAAATATAAAACAGTACCGCGTTAAATACATGTCTGATATTTTAAATATAACAAAGCTTTTTGCCCGTTTGCAATGATAAACCATTTCCACATTGAATGAAATTTAGAGTGCATCCTCGAAACGAGCGAATACTGAATAGGTACTGAATAATAATCCCTTGGCTTAAGCCAAGCAAGTCTAATTAGCTATTCCTTGCGGACTTGCACAGCAATAATATGCATAAAATAACAATAAACATTTTTTTAACAATTGATATTGTTGATGTTTGACTCATTTAACAATAAAGAAAAAGGTGACACATGTATCATCATCATGATCCTCTCCACCTAATTCTCTATCCATGTCACACATCATTTCAATTTCTTCTCGTCGTATGTCATATCCATTTGAATAGGAATCATTATTATTAGTATTCCACTACCGCTGCTATTACCTCACCATGTTTTATTGCACAAAGCTCATAGCTCACTAGGAGAATACAAATGGGGCTGTGATATATTATGCTATTGCAATATCATCATCATAACTTATACCACCATCACCACACAGCACGAGCTGCTTTTCTAATTTTTTATAGGAGAAAGAAGAATAAAAACGAACTCATTTTTTCTCCTCTCTCTCTCTCTCTCTCTCTTCAAAACTTCATCATCATCTTTTTCCTCCATTCATACATAATAAATGTGATGAGGTCATGGCAATTCACATGCATAATGATAATGATGAGGGTATTCGTCCTCGTCGTCGCGTATGTCGTATACTCGTAATAAAAATAATAATGCTTTTTAATACAACTAATAACAATGGAAAGGATGAAAATGGAGTGGTTGTGATAACTCTTGTGGTGCGGTAGACGTCATTGTCATTTTAGTAGAGTATATAAGATATTATGCATTCTGTATATTAGGATAGTTATACTAAACCGTATGTGTCTGATCTGTGTAATGCATTATCTCTGGAGTTACTGGAGAAAAATATGAAGGTATACAACCATACAAGCAAAATTGTCTAAAGCATCATTATCGTCGTCGTCATCGTCATCATCATCCTAGTTCATGCTGATGACGGTGATCATCGCGATGTTGATCATCATCATGCATGGTAAAAAAGCAAAAGAGCGAAAATGTTAGATGGAACATGACACCCGGGGTGTGAGAGATGTGTGTCCCATCAAATGACAACTGCAGATGTTCACTGTGAAACACACGAGGAGAAATAAGGATATAGTAGCATCAAGTTGGGGAAAAACTGGAGGAGAGGAACAACAACAACAAGAGGAAAAATAGGTTCCATTGTTCAAAAGTGACACTGAATTATGAGGAACCCCGTGGGCTCATTGTTGTGAGTCCTTCATCCATTTTATGTTCATCCCCCTCCGCCGCACTTACTAAAAGGGAGATTGAGAGAGCAGAGGAGAATCATTGTCATTATTACTTTTCCCTGTGCACAGTAAGCATGAAGCATAAAAATATACTAGAGTTTCACCAGCCATGTATATGGAGACTGTATACTCCTTTCATTACCGCAGATCCTCTTTTTTATTCTGAGTGAAAAATCTCTTTTTATTACATAACCAAGCACTCAGCTCAACTAAAGCAATATTATTATTATTGTTGCGTATGTACGTGGCATGGAGAAGATAAGAAGGTTATTTTATGTACGAGTAGCGAAACGAGTGTGTACACAAAATATTTTTTACGACAACCCATCAATGTCATCGTCATCATCAAAAGAGGAGGAATGATGACGATACGACAGCAGATATTTAGCTGGAATTATTTTTTTTTTGTCATGATGATTGTAAGCGGTGTTGGTTGTTGCGCACAGTATAATATTTGAAAGGGACACGTACAAGCTATTTGTACCTTTGGTTTAGCACCGAGGCAGAAAAAACTGTGTTGTGGTTTTTTCATAATTAAAATAATGATTTTTGAACTGGACAAAAACCTAGAAAGAAATTGATTTTTAAATGTACAAAACAATTATTATTACTTTTTTGATTACAGGACCTAAACTTCTCTCCTTCTTATCTACTAACGATTGTTGTTGTTGTACCAGACGAATTAAGTGAGAATAAAATGAAATGAAGTATTATTCTTGTACACTTCTTCTCCTGACATTTTAAAGAGCTCTTTATCTTATTTTTTCCACCCTCTTCGTTCTGACAACCCCACTTCCTTTCCTTTATAAACTTAAAATTGATGTCCAATGCGTTTCTGTCGTGCTCAAAAAAAAAAGTAAATGAATGAAAAGTAAAGAATGAGTAGAGCACTAGTTACTCCTACTGCTAGCTGCTGCTGCTGATGTTACCACTGAGCTAGATGAGTGGATGGAAATTGTAGATTTGTTATGTCTGTCTCGACTACTTACTTGGCTAGGCACTTACTTTACTTTTGCTTGCTTACTTTTACACACACATATATTATTTGTTATCCGTCACGTCAACAACAAAAAGAGAAAATAGAAGACTACACACACTCTGTATGATGGAGAAGAATAAAAACTTCAATTATCTCCGACCTCCTGTGGCCCCTGTGGACGTGCTTCCATTTTATCTCTCTGTATACAGTTGGAAAAATGTGCCGACGTCATGTCAACTTTTTTAAACGGAGAAGTCTCAAGCAGAAGAACCAACGTTTTTTTTGGGGGAACCATTTTGGATAATACGGATGATGACGAAGGTAAAGGAAGGAGTATACCACCACTACTACTGCAACCACACATCACCAAAAATTTATATAATATGTTGAATATATGACATGACATGGTTTAACAGTTGAAGAGGAGTTGTAGTTGTTGTGCTTATCATTATCAACATCATCATCATCGTTATCCTCCTGATTTTCAATCTTCTTCGTATGAAGCCTACACTCTGGTGTGTGCATATAATTTAAAACAATGTCAAGACATATAAATGTATACTCTTCTCATTCTCCATAGTGTGTGATGTCGGTATCTCATCATGTTTTTTCTTTCTGGTTAAAAAAGCAGGATGATATTCCATTTTTGGAAGTAAATGAGGAAAAAAGCAGAAGCTGAAGGGCGGAGGGCTTCTCTGAGATTTAAAGGAGATTCACTCCTGTCAACTTTTCCACAGATATATGAAGTGTAGTATACAACAACAGCAACAACAACATTTTCATCTAATTCAAGCAAGAATGAGGCATTCTTCCATCATATAAAACGGTTGTAAATACATTATATTAACAATATCACTATATTGAGCTTGAGTAATATTCATGGAAGAACATTACAGTAAAAAAACCTCAAATCTCAAATTGCATTATTACAACATGTGTATAAAAAGGAGCAACAACAATAACAGCTCGCGAGACAACATAACCATACATCACTTTTTATATATAAATTCTTTGTCTTCTTTTTGTGATCTGATCCGCCCCAGCAGGCCCTTGTCCATTTTAGACATTATTATGAGAGTCATAAATCAACTGTGAGCGGTGAGCTCTTCTTCTAACCCTGGTCCTACTAGCATGACTCTTTTTTTTACTGTGAAATGAATGTACGCTTACGACGCTACACTTGCCTGGTCGCTTGTGGTTGGGAAATCTTTTCTCTTGTTCCTTTTTTCTGCTGTGCTGCGCACACAGTTTTAAGTTAAAAAGATCTCCACATTTAAATGTGTTTCAGCAGAGATTCAAATGTACACATTAATATTACGTATGACAGCATAACCATATTATAACAATATGCTTTTTGAATGTTATAATGGAGGAAAAAAGAAAAGCTGAAAATGCAATAATAGAATAAATACTTGCAGATATCGTATATCATTTTTTTGGGGATATTATCATATCAGTGAAATTTATGGAGTATGAATTATCATGTGAACAAAAAGCGTGCTCTGGCCTTTCTGTACTTTGAGTTTCCATTGTTTTCTTCCGCTTTTTC
>JAHZMZ010000787.1:0-11621 GCA_027743805.1 Lepidocyrtoides sp. E14
GTTTTAATTAGATGAAACTCTACAGGCATCCTAGGACAATGTCAGTACAACAAAGTGGACTCATGTTACTCCGTGTTTTACAAAACTGCACAACAAATAAAACGATAAGAGTAAAGTAATGAACATGGAGTAATCTACATACAACAATGCTGACGATAATGATGATGAAAGGGAGAAGCCGTATTTTCAGTTCATCAAACTTTCTCTTGATCTCTAAAGTGCATAATATTATTTTAAAACAATAAGTATATTATATTGTCATAGAAAAATTATGGTTTGCGATGATACGATAATGTCTAGCAGCAGAACAACAATTGAATGAGAAACAGCGTTAGCGAAAACCTGTCTCGTAAAATATCCCACCCAATAAAAAATCGATGTTTGTTGTATTGAATGAACTGTAAAAACAAAGTTGACAAAATAGTCACGACACGAGACAAACCTAAAAAATACATAAAAATATATTCAGTGTAACAGATAAAGGTATTTTGTTATATAAGTATATCTGAATTGCATGCAATAATTGAGCAAATATCGCAAAAGGAATTAATGAGGCATTTTCACTGACAACGGAGAAGCCGAAATGCAATGATGATAAATAGCTAAAAATCAAGAGGGCTTCTGTTTTCTACGAGAATACAGACAGTTTTCGCCACAGGATTCATTTATCACCTCCGTACGTACCATCTAGCTCCCTCCACACGTTTTAATTTAATAGTTTGACTTGCCAGTTGAAAAGCCACTGATGTTTCGAGTATGCCACTGCATTACGTAAAATGTCATTTGCTGCAACAAATTCTCTTACTTTCAACTGCTTTTCTGCTTATCTGTCCTTACAAAAGAAACAAGTAGGAGCACAAGTAAATGGATGGTTACGTTACAATTCACGGCGAGAATGGCGAGTGAGTCCTAGTGAACCTTTTTGTATTTCTAATGACTGCAATCATTTTGTCTTCTTGTGTCCTGTAAAAGTCCTGCTCTGTATCCAGCAGAAAGTCTCCCTTTTCTAGCTACTAATTCGTTCTGTTTCATTAATCTTGACTTGAGCTGACAGGAAAAGCGATAAAAGTTGTGGTGGATTTGCACTTTGTTGTTTGTTGCGTTGACTAGTGCGGCAAAGAGCAACTTTTAACTTGGCATATATTAATCCTCATTGCTAAAAGCAAAAAAGTGGTAATTACAGGGCGCATCTGTTTTACCAAACATGCCGGGATTGTTGATGATGTTTTTTCTCTCCAGAAAAAACAAGCTATCCTGATTTAATTATTGGTATACAATAAACGATCAGGTTTTATAGGTTTTTAGAGGCTCAATTTCATTACTAAAATGCTGGCACAAATTATTGGTACAATGATGCTTAACTTGTTAAAAGAGTTAAGAGTTTGTTCATTTGTGTGTGCCGTTGAAATGCTGAGTTTCTTTTGTTTCGGTTCCATGTTTTTTTATCAATTAAGTGTCCCGCAGCATGCGCATACCATCATATAACAAAATCTCTCCGGCTATCATTTTTTATTAGAACTGTGACCCTCCTATGGTCTAGATTTAAGCAATAATAATATTTATGTATGTTTTTTTTCAATTCGTTAAATACAGCATTATAATTTTTATTGTAATTTTATTGTAATGTAGTTTATGATAAAGTTATAAAATTTTATGTTGCTTACTGTATATCATTAAACGTCAGCGTTGAGAATTTTTCATCTTGAAAATTTTCACACGGTCAACGGTGTATGTACGTAATGTAAGGGTAGGATGATCTTTCAACTTATCGCGTCCCCGAGAATGAATCTGATTTTACTCAAATCGGTTTTCGGAAGTAAAAAATTCATAACGGCACGCTGTTTTTGTAAGATATCTGCACCTTGCATACGTAACAAAATATAATCTAAAAAGTAGTGTCGATTTCAAAATCAAAAACCGAAAGAATACATGTAAATTTCTAGATCAAATGATCAATTTACAATACATTCTACTGGTAAATAGCATCTGATAAATATTTTAAAGTCCTTTGATAAATACATATTGGTATTTCTCACTAAAACCAGCTCACCTGTGTATTTGCCAATAAAAATTTAGTAGGTGCCCAGTTCAGTTATGAAATCTAACATAACATGCAATAAAAATTCATGAATGGATGAGATATACATAAGAAAGGTGTAAATTATATGTTTTCAGCATTTTTGTTTGTTTGAAAGTTACTAACTTTTTATTGAAATATTTATGTCTAATTTTGTATGAATGATCCGTGATCAGGTCATTCATGTAGAAAACCAATCAGAAATGCCAGAAGTGTGAAAAAATTCATTGATGACTAGTATAACGTTGATGGGTCCACTCCAAACTAACCTTTGAATGGTAAGTAGGAGGCACATGCATACAAACTTACTTGGGCAACATCGAATAAATGTAACAAGCACAACAGAAATACCTTCAAAGTATGAAATGTTATTATTACACCGTTTGATATGATGCTCATTATCATCATCATGATCATCATCCTACCAAGTTGATTGATAACATTGGAAGATCACTATGTGGTTGGTAGGATTATCATCATTCATGCAATAGATGTAAGGAAACAACTTTTTTTTATAAAGAAAGATGCACGTAACAAACCCAACCGCATAGCAGCAGCACTTCTCCCACTGTGCAATCTACAACATAGATGTAAGGAAACAACTTTTTTTTATAAAGAAAGATGCACGTAACAAACCCAACCGCATAGCAGCAGCACTTCTCCCACTGTACAATCTACAACTTTTTTATGGCTTTCTCCTGTTATCAATTTATGCGAAGAGTAACAGCATTCAACAAAAATGAATACAAAAATTCATCCCCTTTTCCCTTCTGTTACGCTATCAAAACATTGAACATTTTTATTATTATTACAATTTTATTTTGTTTTTCTTTCGACCAGGAAAAAAAATACGGTAAAATCTACTAGAAAAGTCACTGAACAGTAGACACGTGGGGACTAGTCGTTTTTTTCTTTGAAAAGCAACGACCTCCTCTGGTCTCCGTCTTCGATACTTTCAATTCTAGATTTTTGGTCAAGTAAACTCTAGAAAACGAGGATGAAAAAAACAACACAACTATTTATAAACATTTTAATGCATCAACAACAACAGCAGCAGGCTATCATTAATGTAACAGGAGTATTGGAATTGGATGCATGTTTCTTCCTTCTTCATCGTTCAGTCCACTCCCAATGAATAAAAAAATGCAACAACAAACAAATACAATGACCTCTTTAACGCTTTCTTTGGTTTACTACTACTAGTAGGAGTTTTACAGTCTAGTTTATGAAAGAACTATCTTTGTACGATTATGATTATGTATTTTTTTATTATTAGAGAATTATCTGGAAACAGGTTGAGTAGAGCTGAGTACAGTACAGCAGCTCTATTTTTTTCAAGAGTGAACAGTAACGCCAACGCTGTAACTTGAACCACTTGAAATAAAACAACAACCAGTCATTTCCCCTTTTTCAGTCTCACTGGTCTTGTTCTTGTTTTTTTTTCAATCAGGATCGCTTGATCTGATGATTGTCGGTTTTTTTAGAGAAAACATGAACATCAATTATTACCCCCACGTTTTGTTGATGCACATTGAGATACTAATTAATAATGGTTTTAAGTAAAGCATGAAATACTATGAAGTTTTGTTCGTTTTTTATGATGGTGTTTTTAGCATTTTCTGAATATTCCGATTTAGTAAAAGGGGAATAAGGAATATCATTCATTTTCTTCACTTCACTTTTACAAATTAGGATATAAATTATATTTGAAGTTTTTGTCTTTCCTGCCCGACTAGAGTTTTCCATGCGTGCAAGATCGACAAGCAAGTAAAAAAAGTCCGAGAAACCAGAAATTAATGGTTAAAAAATGCATAATTTGGTTGAGAAATATTTTGGAAAATGCTGTTCAGTAAATTTGATTTAATCCTTTACAAAATTAAGTAATTAACTCAAATAGAATGCAGAATACCCCAGGACATATTTTGTGAAAAAATATTTTAAAAGTCGATGCTAACAAGGGTATGTTTTTAAGTGTAAATGATAATAGTACCTCATTAATAAAAAAACCAGGGGCCTTTCTTACCAACCGTCTTCATTTCTCATTATCATTCTTCGTTAAGTTTCCCATGTATTTTTTCCATTTAAATTTTTGTAAATTGCTTGGTAACATTTTTAAATGGAGAAATACATGGGGAAATTTTAGGAGGAATGATAATGAGAAATGAAGACAGTTGGTAATAAGGGTCCCAGGAACGCAATAGGTAGAGTAAGCTCATTTCTATTTTTTTATGGACTTATAGGCAAGCTAACTTGAGTAATAATGCAAATCAAATACCGCGCAGTCTTTTTCAGTTATGATGAAGTTTTCACAGTAAATTTTCTGCACGTGTAGATTCAATTTTCCCATGAACAGCAAAACCGACAAGATGAGCTCGTTGGTTATTCCCTANTCAGATATGATGAAATTTTCACAGTAAATTTTCTGCACGTGTAGATTCAATTTTCCCATGAACAGCAAAACCGACAAGATGAGCTCGTTGGTTATTCCCTAGATATCGTTCTATCAATTATTATCTATCATAAAAAGACAGACAAACCAGAACGGAACAAACACTGAGGTGAAACAAAATAATTAGGTACTAATATTCATTTTTTCAAGATGAGAAGTAGTAAATAGGAACGAATTTACAATGAGAAACCAGAAAACGGATACAGTAAAGACAACTACATACACACAAACCGGTTCAGAGAACAAATCGCAAACCAATATCTCCAGGCATCGGTCGTTTTCATCCGACTTTGTATGTTGGATTTTTTCTGTTAAAAATTGTAATGATGTGGCCTCTAGCTTTAAAATTAGTAAAACCAATAATCATAAGCTTTAAGCATTGTAATTTATCACAATTTCTAATTTAATCATAATTCATTCTGCTCGTCTTTGCCGTGTTTAATTTGTGTTTATGTGTAAATCAAACATCATTAACTGTTTGGTTAATTATCTTTCTTTAAGATTCAACGCAGGTGCAGGTGTAAGTATGGTGTATGGTACTGACTTTTCAAACAAAATGCTTCTTCCTGCAATCATCTAATCGTTGGACGGACTGTTTTACAGAGAGTGTTAAAAATATGAAGAGTATATTGTAAAGTATGCAGCACATATTATGGGATTACTGTAGTTTTTCAGCACACTAATTTTCAGTTGATTATAATTTTCAATTATGCATAGCCTTGCACCGGTAAAGATACACGTGTTTATTAGCATCGGTGGAGTAAATGTCCTTTTTATTGACCTAGGCGGAAAATAAACCAAGATAAACCGCTACACCGAGTAGGGTCAGTCGGCTAGTCTGCAATTATATCTGTATATTTTTCCACGTGTAAAAACTCTATGTTAAAGTAATTCTTTGGATAGAACTTGGTCGCTGTTCACCCCTGCACTGTTATTGTGATCAGTGCATGTCGCTGATAAAAGTAAATCGTACTACTATAAATATGACGTTATGAATACATTGATTTCTGCTGAATATTATTTTTATACTAAACATGTTTTCCTACGTAATAAACTTTCAAATTGAGATTATGTGTCTCTGTAACTCGAATTCAAGAAAAAACATACATGAGCTATAAGTAGGGTAAATTCAAAGTCATTCGGTATATCTGTAAAGATGCAGTGTGACAGAATACCAAAGGTTATTCCTGATTTGCCAGCAAATTTGAAGGCTGATTAAAAGCTATTTAATAGCTACTAAACTGGCAGTGTAAATTACAAAAAACTTTATTCACAAAACATGGTGTTTGTATTGAACTAGTAACATATATGGCTGTTAATTGTTGTAGACCAAGACATATTACGAAGTCATCATGTCATGTCATGAGTCATAGTCTTAAGTAAGCAATTTACCTATGCCTCTATTTTTGTTCCGTCTTGAAGAAACAAATTACTGAAGTATTAAATAATCTCACTGATACAACGGATACAACTTTAGGTATAATACACTCAAATATATGACAATTTGCAAGATTTTTGAAAAATCATCAACAGCAATAGCTTTAGCGTTAGAATAAAAGCAAAACTCACTTTATTGCGCGGCGGAACATCATGTACAATTCGTAAAATTATTTCATTAACCCGAATTCCAATAATAGGCAATTTGAGTAAAAAGGATAAAATTTAAACTGAGTTGCAAAACAGCACAAATTTGGAACGGGAGAGGTTGTGCAGTTTGGAAGAAAAAGAATGCTTTACTTGCATCACCTACAAATGCAAAAACATACGTTCAAAGTAACTTTCTTCTTTCTGGAGAAAATTTTTAATTTTAATCACTTTTGCTGCAAAATACCGATCGTCCATAAGATAACCATGTAAAAACTGAAATACATAAAATTAAATTTGTTACTAAAATTATTTCACTCAAAATTGCTGGATTTATATGGTAAATTTTACTACTCGCTTACTTCATTCCCTTTGTAGACTGTGCCTGATAGTTTTTGATAATCTGCGGGACAGCAAGTGCAGACTCGAGAATAAGAGCTATGAAACCTACAGGTTCTATGAGATATGCATGATCTTTTAACACTGATGTGTATGCAACAGCTACTGCTGTTAGAATTATTGATGCTAGAATATAGGACCAAATATCTGTCCACTGCCAGATTTTATCCATTCTTAAATCTGCCGTGAAAATTAAAATTATTGTTGTGTAGTTTGATTGATGTGCTTTGAAACAAAATGGTGTAAAATTGTACCCATAATAGATACTTCTTCAAAATGCCTTCCTTCATTTTCTGCCCGTCTTCTCTCCACTCGCAAGCAAATTTCAACCAGCAGCAGCATAACAAATGTCATAATTATGGACTGGGCCAACAAAGCGTTATCAAACCAATGCCCGAACCTGTATTAAAACAGAGATGTGGATATATTTTTTTACACTTTAGTTTTTCCGAAATGGAAGAAATCATGTGCTGAAAGTTTTTATTTACCAATAAGCAATCCGAAGGGAATTGGAACTGATTACAACTAGACATAAATAAGTAGAAAAACCGGAGGCGGATCCTGTTCGATAAATTTGAATGTATTGAGGGATGAACGGGAGCTAGAGAAAATTAAATCGCAACACAGAATGAATGAATTTGTTTTTCGTTGCAATTGCAAGGAGTATATGGTTATTTAAGACAGAAAAAAAGTTATTTGAGAGAAAATTGATGGGAAAAGAAACTGCGTACTACTCCTCCCACAACGATAAAAATTCGTGTCAATAATAAAACGAGACCGTCGTTAGTCTGTTCTATATTATGGACATGCGCTGAACCACTGCCCATGATAACGGTACATCACTCGCTGCTTGCACTTGAATTGAAGTAAATGATTATCTCCTCTGTGTTGGGAGGCGTGATGTGTTTGGAAACTGTAGAGGGTAGAAATAGAAATTTATGGTAGTTCCTCCAAAAATTGTGCCTAGCCAATCGTGCTATAATTTTAAAGTTATGCAGTTCTATAGTGATTGATTATTCAAGATTGAGGTGTATACTTGATGAAGGGTGACAATAAAAGTGCCTCGAATTATTACAAAAATAAGCTACAGTCTAACAGACAACAGACAGTAAGTAATCTTTGATAGTAACAATAATTATTTATTGCTTTAAAATTGCATCATTATCATCATTATATGTCATCATAAATTCTGCACTGCAGCTTCGTTTTAACAATTTTGATAATTAATGAACAAGTAACAACAACAGTAGTATGAATCATATTGTATATTTTATAAATAATTTTATTAATAATAATGTTAATAAATTACTTTTTACACAAGGCCTTACACAATACATAAAAGTACTTATTATGTGACAGAACTGCAATATGTGTTATATGCACACTTCAAACATATCACAGAAAATGGTAAAAATTGGACATAATCAGATTAAATAAATAAATGTGTCACGTACAAAATACACAGATTCTGCAAAATTATAAATTTTTCGCTATCAATTAATAGTATATCCACTTATTTTTTATAAAGACGAACAAAGATAGCTTTCACTTTTTACGGATGGATATGTACGTCAAACCAGTTACATGTGAAAAAGACACTCTGACATATTATGTAATTAATGTATAGTAATAACAGTAAGATATGGAGGAATGAATGTTTAAAAAAATTTTGAATAGAAATACTTTCTTAAGTAATTAAAGTATTCAGTCAAGAAAATTGGAAAAGTTTTGAGTTAATTCTGCATGCGGAAAAGTCATAAAAAACTGAATTAATTCCATCTTGTCGCCAAAAAATCTGATTTATGTTAAAACTTTATGCTTAAAATTTGATTTATATTTTGTGATTCATTAGTATATTTTCTGATGGTCACAACCTAAATAAGGTAAGAAGCTGGTTAAATTCATAAAGTGAAACAACTGATTTATCTAGATATCAGCTAAACTGCCCTGATCTACTAATCTACGACATGTGTATTTTCAGCTACTTTAATTAACCTACCAATCTATAACAGCCATTCAAGCTAAAATTTCTATTGAACATTTGGTTAGTCAGATTATACGCTGTATTTAAAGTTTTAGAGAGCTAAAAATTAAAATTAGAACATTTTATTGCATTGCCAGGATTTATGTTTGTTAGTACATTAGATCAAGAAGGATATGTATACTGTATGCATAAATATTTCAAGTGACATACTTTCATTTTGATTTAGCATTAATTTGAGTACTTAAATGTCAAATATGTTTGCTGGAAGCTGAGAGAAAAGTTCATGAAAATACGTTTTGATAGCAGCAACGGATGCCACAACCTGAGCGAAAGATATTTGTAGTAATATCTATATATCTGTCCTTCTTATTATTAAATTGCCATATTGAAAGAAAGAGTTATGGCTCGTGATGATAGTCAGAGTTAAAAAAATATTTGAAGATTGATAAGTATTTATATGCATAAATATATTTGTATAAATGTTTTCTTCGTGAATATTCGTTGCATGTGACTATGACTAGGCAAGGACATTGTATTGTAGGCCAGCGCCAACACATCAATTTATAAAACAACTAAAATAACAATAACCCCTCTGGGATAAAAGTCGGTTTGTAATAAAAAGGGATGAGATTGTGATAAACAATCTAGTAGCTAGAACACGCTTTGTAAGTCTCACTTAAGAGTGTGATCTAGCAGTTCCACTTCCGTATATCCAAATCTGAGCCAAGATAGCCAGATCGACACCAATCTGAAGACATCCACAGATGGTGAACTGAACGGGAGCACTACGCAAGACAAAGTATGTTGTTTTGAAGACATCCTGAAAAAAATTAAAAAGATGTTTCAATAAAGTTTGAAAAGAACATAGACTTTGGACAATATGTACATTTCAATTTCTTATAAAATGCAAATGAAACTTACACCAGCGGTCCACATGAAAATCATTGTAGCACTGTTGGAAAAATCATTACAAAAAAATTGTTAAGTTTAACTGTTTTCACATGTGATTGAAACTTAAATGAATAAGATATGACTGAGAATTTGAAATCTTAGACAACTTACGAATTTCGCAAACTGATACATCATCACTCCACCTACAATGCTGAAGATTAGGAGACATTCTACGTATGACTGAAAATCCGTCCAATCCCAGAAATGGCTTCGATCAAAATCTAGACAAAGTTATTAAAAGCAACTCGGGTTTTAAAAGGGGTAAACATGATACTCAAATATGCAAATATTTTTCTTGACAAACTGCAACCACCAATCATCAACAATGATTCATCCTGTGTGCTTTATCTTCGATGGCTCAGGAATTACACACAACTACTTTACACACACTCCACAAATCACAAAATGTGTATTAATTAATTTACATTTATATAAGACAGTTCAGGAAGAATGCCTTATAAAAACCACATCTTCATCATCCCTCCCTATTTTCCCATCACCATCATTCAACCATTAACACCCACCAAGACACACAGAGCGACAGGAGGAGGTAAAACGTATTCGTCATTTTTGAATACAGTAGTAGAAGAATGAAGCACTAGAAAGAGGCCCTTACCACGGAAAGAATGCTTTGTGACTTGCTTGCCTTGATCGTCTGTGGAATCACAGTGAGAATAATAATCTACGTATTAATTAACAGGTCATAGGGGTATGGGTAATAGAAATTGTAAATATGTAATAGTGCTTGGAAATCTAGGATAAAAACATCATAAATTAGAGCACACTCATAATAACTTTATGTTTAAAAACAGTTGATTAAAAGAAGTTTAAAGATCATGCCATTTGAAAAAATGTCATTAACACAACTGATATTCTAAGCACGGAAGATTTTGAGCAACAAGAAGAACAAGACAAGAAAACTAAATTGTATTATTATTAATTTTTTTAAATCAAGGTTTTGTGGGTTTGGAAAACTGAGCGAGAAGAGAAGGAGAAGCAAAGTTGCACATTTCTGTGAATTTTGCAGAGAAAAAATTTCACGACATAAACACAACTGATATTCTAAGCACGAAAGATTTTGAGCAACAAGAAGAACAAGACAAGAAAACTAAATTTTATTATTATTATTTTTTTTTAAATCAAGGTTGTAAGGGTTTGGAAAACTGAGCGAGAAGAGAAGGAGAAGCAAAGTTGCACATTTCTGTGAATTTTGCAGAGAAAAAATTTCACGAGCAAAGTTGAAAGAAAGTAAATAATATTACAATAATAAATACATAAAGACATAATATGACAAAGCAAGAGAACAGTTAGCTATATACTGATGTAATACTAACCTGTGAACACTTTATCTTTCTTCTTAATGATATCCGATTTAGCTTTAACTCTGACACACAAATGTATCATGCATAACATTGCGGCGTTCATGAGTATACTCTGAATGAGCAATGGAGTTTCAAATGGCTTTCCAAACCTAAAATGTAAATATAAAATACATGCATAAATATTATTGCGTAAGCACGTGGGTGAGACAAGAGAAGTAGGTAAATAACGTTACAAAAACTGGGGCGATGTGATATTTTATGAAAAAGATGTCTTGTTTGTAGTCGTAATTTTCGTACCAGAAGAGAATTCGGAGAATGTTTGCGACTAGTAAAGCCAAGCAAACGTATAAGGAAAAGCCTTCTGCATTCCCAGTTCTTCTAATTTCATTGTACTGGGGAATATAAGGGACGACACCTCCAAAGACCATGGCAAGCTGAGAAATCAGCGATATCAATGAAACTATGGAAAATTCCAGCTCCATTTTTGTAAATGAAAGGAACAATAAGTGGGTTTAAAGATAATTTTTAAACAGAAAAATTTTCCAGTTTCTCCAGTATTTCCAATCCGGAATTTGAAAACAGTTAACACGGTCGATCTAAAACAATATTCCTAGCGGAGAAAGTTCACCTGCAAACAAATAAAACAAAAATGATTGAATCACTTTCTTTAAGATATTGCTCACTTTAAAATTTATGCACGGAAGTGACCTTCAAATATACAAGTGGAACGGAAGGGTTGGGTGGATTTTGGGATGACTGGAAAATTACTACTGAGCCAGAGCTAAACTGGGTATCCGTGAGAGGAAAGAAAGCACGTTTGCACACAAAAGGATAGCAACAGGATACACATTATAA
>JAHZMZ010000788.1:0-18555 GCA_027743805.1 Lepidocyrtoides sp. E14
ACTTCAATTTTTGACAATGGATATGGTACAAAATAAAGCGTTTTCAAATTCTACAAGTTTCTAACCCAGGTTTTTTCATTTATAATACTTTTATATTCACTTACATATTCGAGTTTTGTAAGTGATAGTGCATAATATTGAATCTTTTTGCAATGATAAGTGATTGTCCAGATTTGCGTTTATAATTGTACCGAACTTAAAGCTCAACTTGCCTGATTCTGATTAGTATCTTCCTTCATGCATTAGTTTTCTTTTTCTCGTTGTTCAACACGCTAATATTTCATGCTATCATGTAACTCTATGTATTTGCACAACACATCCAAGATTTGTAATTGAAACGCAGTCATGCGAACATGAAGATACTCCAGGTGAAATCTATGTATGTTATCGTAACTATCTGGCGTCTATACAAATAGAAATTCGAATTCATGATCAACAAGAGAAAATATTGAACATATCACAATATGTACTTTTTACGGGCTTTTTACAGTAATGAGGTGGGCGTTGGTCTCTTAGTGGCATATATGGTCTCTCTGTTTCAACTCATCATAATTCTCATGAATTTTCCTTCATAAATTATACAAGTCTCATGAACCGTATCATCGTGATGTTATTCCCGCTATTCATTCTTCTTTTTCTACTGCAGAAGAAAAATCTTTTTAATCATGAAGCAGACTCCCTGTTACACTGGTCTCGCAGTATTGATGGTGATGGCAGTTGAAAAGATCATGCATCTTCTACTGACTACTACATACTACTGCTACCTACTGTTTCCAGTTCAATTCCTATTGTTTTAGTCACGACTTTTTTTTACTTACTTCCATCATCCAACAAGCCACCAGCCAATGTACCATAATCAGTAGACAGAAGTAAAGAGGAAGAAGAAATTGCGGATAAATTATGTATTCATTTCTTGGCATGTTTTTACACAGAAAATGTTTTAAAAAATATTTTATCTTTTTTTACGTCACAGAGTCATGATCATAAGCATATCATCAGCATCTTCATGAGATCACAGAGAAATATAAAATTGTCATGATTTTTATCAGCAGAACAGAGTCTACTGAGAAGAGAATGTGGTAAATAAGCCGTGACTTGACTTGACTACTGTGGCAAGTGGAACTATACAAAACTATACAAAAAAAGCTGTCCACATTTCCTACTTATATGTATTATTATGGTCATTGGTCATCATCCTGAAAAATCAACGACCGACGACGACCTGGTCATCATCATCGAATTTATGGACGATGATGGGGCAACTATAGAAGCACACAAACCGTTGTGCAGACTTATTCAATGTAGCTTTCATTCTATAAAAACCTATGTAGTCTATGCGTTTCCTTAATAGTTACAGTCATATAATATGTGCTTATCAACTTTCAATAATCGATTTTGATAAGCACTCGATATCTTATCCATAATACTAATATTATGCAGATATCAAGGAGTACTAGTCTTTAAAGACCACCGTTTTAAAATTATGCAGCAATTTTTCACTCAACGTACCTTTTCGTTTAGTCGGTCCGACCAAACGAAACAATTCGTCACGGTTCTGCTGATAAGAAGCGGAGAGTGATTTTTACCATGTCTGGTAGTGTGTTGTGCTATTAGTATTAGCAACTATAATACTCTTAAAAGGAGATGATAGAAAAAAGCAGAAAGTGGCATTGAGAAATAAAAAACGAAAATGAAACGATGTTCAGGTGGATAAAGAAGATGAAAACAAATGGCTAGAGAGGATTTTAAACAGTTTTTTTCCTTATTGTTTCATTTGAGAGAAGAATATGCATGCTGAGTTGAACTACATATGCACAAATGATAAAGAAGTTTGCATGATTTTTTTTCAACTTTATCTGCCCAGCCCATCAAGATAATCGGGCAGCAAATGTAATCAAGATGGTTTTAAAGAATAGAAGATGCAGTTATTACATAATAGGCCTACGGCGTCATTAACGCAGAAATATCCTTGCTTGTGAATTGAGGGACAAGAAAAAGAGATTAGAAACAGACGAAATTGTATTTTTCTGGGAACAGTTGCGGTTTTAGGAACAGTTCATGTACAATGTTTGCTAGCTGTTAGTCAGCAAAAATCCCATGCGTGGTAGTAGCAAAATATTTGAACAACTCCCACTAAATGAACAGCGCCGTGTGGCGAGGCGAGACGCTATGCGCTGTTTCATCATCATCACTGTCCTCATCTTGCAAAGTTTGTTCAATGTATTTTCAAGGTAAGACAAGGTATCTTTTTTTTATGCTCTCAACTCTGCCTGACTGAATTGATGAGGAATTCGTTTCATTTTTTTATTGCAGTGCTGTATTTGCTCGAGGTGCCAACGTAAAACGTAAAATTGTAGCAAAGTACTATAATATTCCTTTATGTATACCTTGGAGAGTCATAAAAGTCCATTTTGTTCATTACAAATAGTCAAGCGAATATTATACGACGCTGCTGCTGCTACGCTCTTGAGTTTGTATCGTTACAAGGTGAAGCGCTATACCATCTTCATTCCATTCCGTGGTCGCGTCTACAGGCCAAGTCCATTAGTGCCAAGTTAAATGCAATGCTGGCAATTTTTTTTTACCTGAGCTTGCAATTATGTATTTCAATGAAGGAATAATCCAACGATGGTTATCAGAGTCACGTCTTTGTGAAGTAATAATAAAAACAAGGAGAATGAAAGAGGCTCCTTACATGAAAATGGAAGGTGTGGGTAATATTCTGCTCTTGAAAGCTTATTTAGTGATCATTGAGCAAAAGTGCATCTTATGAATAGTCATAAAAACTTTTTGTAGCGTGCACAGGTGCAAATTTCGATTTCAGAGACACATTATGAAAAGTGTATTCTGAAACTAATTACATACTTAATGTATGTACATACGTATGAATATTTAGCCAATGGCAGCAAAAAAATAATAAAGAGTGTATGATCTGATTTCAAAATTAACCACACCTTAATTTGGCTATATTTCACTCCTTTACAGCATGCTATTTTACGTTCCAATATACACACGTCTTTGGAACCCGAGCACCAACTTTTCCTTTTACTTTCAGCATTAGCTGTTTAAAATGATTCAAGGGATTTAGTTTGCAATTTAAACAAATAAAGTTACATAATGCACAGATTTTTATAAGCGAATACTACCCGTACCCACTAGTAGCTTCAACTCTTTAAACAGGTAAGTTTGTTGTGACAGCTTGCGATTTCTCAGTGATTTTAATAATGGCTAAAAAGAAACTAGCATGTCCAATTTGCTGGATACGAGCCGCGGCATCAATAAAAAAGAGTTTAGGAATAAAATTTCGCTGTAAATGGTTAAAGGAGAACAAGGAGAGGAAGTCTGTCTGCAAAAGAAAACAGAGAGCAATTGGAGTAGTACACGTTAGTACATCAAACATCAAGTTTATTTGTTTGAACAACCTGTCTAATGGCAATAATCGCAACATAATGATGATAACAATGATCGTAGCTATTATCCTTATAAACGTTAAACGTGTGAACAAACCCTACAAAAAATGTTGAAACTGGCATACATGATGCACGTAACTCACCAGCAATCTATTATAAACGCCACATAATAAGCTAATTTATTATAAAGTTGCATGAAAAAGAGAGCAAAGAACCAGAAAAAAAAACACTCGTGAACTTTTTTCTCTCCACCGTCGTCATCATTCTTTCGTGTGCCGTACCGTCTCTATTTAAAAACCAAAAAGTCTGATGGATGACGATGCACATTGTGTACGTACATTTCTCTCTTTCTCTGTTCTGTAATTGTTTATATTAAAGCAAAAAAAAATCAGGTTTATTTGTGAAAAAACAGTCGAAAAGGAAAAACAAAAACATGAGAATAATGCAGAACTGTTGTAGTGCTACTTCCATTCGTTCCGGTAAATCAGCAAGGCAAGCCTTGCTTTTTCATATATACAATTCATCTATCTCATTTTCATTTCATCATCATCAAACAAATGACGTGACATGATCATTCATGAGTAGTTTTTATTTTTCAAGAAGTATATGGATAATACACGTACTTATAGTACACTGTACATATATATCTACTCGGAAAGAGGAAAGGAAATTTTACGACGGAATTCCTGCTGCTGAGGAGGAGAAAAGGAATGTTTGCGTATTCAGTACATCCATTACTGACATGAAGGAAATATGGAACAAGTATACATACGTTCAAGTAAAAGAGTGTGATTGAATGGATCAGTAGATTTTCATGTGGCAGCAGCAGATGGGAAATCGGAGTCGCCGTCGACGGCGGCGGAAAGGATTACCTATGATGATTCTAGTTGTTATATTACACATACCTACACTTATTGTTATTGCATTACACTTGTTTGATGATGTAGGACACCGGAAGTCAAGCAATCATCAGAGAGAAATGCTAGAGTTATGTACTTGAGAATGATCAGCAGAATGGGATTTTTATGCGTGTTATAAGAATGTTAGATAGGAAAGCAGACATAAAACACGCTTAATAATAAATCGTTAAAGTCAAGTAATTTTTTAATCAGCAGGGAGAGAGAGAGAGACAGTGTAGGTATTATATGGATGAATGGATCAATATTATGCACATAGGTATAAAATAAAAGTAAAGTATGTTTCAGGTTGAAAGAAAGTGGAATGAAATGAAAAAAAGGATTTATTAATAGCTTGCTTTATGATTAGTAAGCGTACATTTTTCATTAATATCGAAGGGAAAAACAATGGGATATGATGCGGTATAAATTGGAACGAGTGACACAAAGACAATTAGGAAAAATCAGCTTATTCTTATCGCGTCCATCATTAAGAGCGAAATGTATTTCCGAGCGACTTAACCGGAATGCACATAAAATATGTATAAGTTATAACAAATAATCTGTTAATGTCGGCCGATGCCTGCTGCTTGCGTGAATTTGCTGGTGAATCTGGCTAAAAGTAAGCCGCTTCGACGGATGTGACCTAATGATGTATAGTGTTTTGCTTGTGGTGGTGCTGTGGGTGATGATGACGATTATTATAGCAAACATAAACAGCAGTGAGTGTCGGTTTTACGAAGAAAAGTGGTGATTCATGAGAGCAAACAGCAGCGATTCCCTTAATACCTAATTTTTAATATTTGGATAGCTAGGTAAGATTAAATGAAATACTGTGTGCATGTGGGTTGCCTAAAGTCGGTCTACTCTCTTGGTTTTCTTTTAAATTATAATGTCAACCGACCGCCACAACCAACTTGGGACGTGAGAAATACATAAAAGTAAAGCACCAAGAAAGCAAGGTCGCCAAAAGTTGGTGATGACCACCATCAGGTACAGTGTTTCAGATACTTACATCATCATATTATTCATCATATTACCGAGTTTATATTGAATGAAACTATCGAAAAGATCATTGCGGTGATGATGAAGTCATATGAGGTATAAGTATGCATAAAACACTCACCCACATGCGAGCCAAACGTACCAGACCGCAGCTAAGATGCCAATATTTATTTGACAGTTTGGATTGTGCAAGGGGTAAATTGAGACGAGACGAAGTGCTTGCTGCTGCTTACCATCAAATTGTTTTTCTCCGTTTCGTTGATCGTTTCATCTAACCAATGAATGGCATTTTCATTTTTTGCACCGAGCCAAGTCTAAGTTTACAAGGCACCTTACGTTACCTATTTATCACCGACAAACTCAAGAAGACTCAACAGCAGCCATCCTCGATTTCCAAGTGATATAACGAGCCATTTCCCACAAAAATATAAATGCTCAGAGTCAGTGCTAGCCAGCAATAATTTTGTCACCAGAGGTTCCCGTTCTCTTGAGAAAGATAGAGAGAAGCAAATCATGTTGCTGTTATGAAAGATTGTTATGTTGATCATGAATTTGATGCATGATGCCCTCCTGTTGTATGATGTGAGTGTTACACACAGTTTCAAGAGAATGATAGTAATTATAATAAAGTGGAAAATATATGTTCCGTAGTCCTCCCAGTTAGCCTGATTGTTTGTCATTTTGCTGACTATAGGGTAACATATATGTATGTTTTGAAAATAGCCTTTACACCGCTGCCGAATAAACGAAAGACTACCGGGAAGCATTTTCTTTATTCAAAAGCATAACATGATATTATTCTCTCTTACAGTCTGCAACTTATTTCTAGTTTGCATGTCGTGTTAATAATAATGTGTTATGAAAATTAATGACTGCCTACTTTACTGTTTTTTTCCTCTTTGGCGTACCAGGAATATGATTGATTTTAAAAATGTTCCCGTTTCTCAAACACAAAAAATCCTGGGTCCACGAACATTATCGAGCTTGTTGGCAAAATAGAAAGGAGACTAGAAACGGCAGCAGCAGCCGAAAACGGGAAAGTTTCACCTAAGTGGGAGGAAAGTGCCGTATAAAAGGTGACGTGTGTGCAAAAGCACCCACGCAAACACTAGTCAAAGCTAAATAATATATTATTATATTTAAATTTCCTCCTCTCTAGTCGCATCTAAAAAAATGATCTTGAGACGAATACTGATTGAGCTGAATGTGAGTGCGGAGTGAGTGAGCGAATGAGTAAGATGAGGTGGTGGTGTAAATACATGATCATAAAACATACATATGAAAACAAAGTACTACAGCTACATAGATGGATACTTTCATTACTGCAATTTTACGATTATGATGATAGCAACAGCCTGCAATGATGATGCTAATAAAAAATAAGAAAAAAAATATTATGATATTTTGATGAGTTGAGCAAAAAAAGATTAGATGGGATGGAGGTGGGGTACGGTTAAAATTACAAAAAATGAACTTTATGATTAGCATTCAAAAAAAACGCAGTCAAAATACGAATAGCTGGATCAGGAGCAGAGCAGATTAGTAGATAGAGGAACATTTTTAACGGGACAGTTTATTTCGGATCATAGCTTTTAGATGGTAGCCAGGACTAATTGAATGGAGAGATGCTGAATTTTTTCAGAGATGATGATACTCTTTTGACAAGCAACAGGATGTAATTTTATTTTTATGAAGTGATTATTATGCATAATCACTTTTTAAGAATTTGCCAATAAAATGATAACACGATCAGGAAAAATACCTGTTTAGTTTTTCAAAATAATCTGCATTATCGACACGCTATAGTATCATCATTGGATTTTTGAGTGAATCATCAACAGATAAACATATTTGATTAAACAGGCCATGCCAGCCAACAACAGACAAATTATGTAATATTATTATTACGGGATATTCCGTTTTCCGTTTTGATAAAATATTCAACAGTACCATTGCACTGCACTGCATTTTGGAATTTTTTAAGAGAAAAGTGCAGTCCTCCCTCTCAGCAATAAAAATGCTGCATTTTAACTATGCACATTACATGCTAACAACTTACATACATGTTATATTTTCATCTCTGTTTTTATTTCAGTTCCTGTTAACACATTCATTCTCATCATCAACACTCGTTCATCCGTGCAAACAAAGCCCACTGCTGTTTGAAAAAACCAAAACTAACGCATAAAAAGTAAATACATTTACAACAGATATGCATAATATTGTATGAAATGTATGCAGTTCAAATACACATCATCGCCCATCACCACGCATGTAAGTTTGCAAAGATTTGATTACACAATAAAGCTACAAATAAACCATGTCATGCATCAACAGCATTCTTTTTTAAAAAAATAACTAGGTATAAAAGTGAGTTTTATTTACTTTCGTCATCATCAGCATTTAGACTAGGTAGGTGATTTAACGTATATTTACTAAGTGAGTTACTGATTGCAGCATGTTGGAGTTGAATGAACAAAAATTCATTTTCATTTCTGCTGATGAGGAGTACCGAAAAGTGTGTCATGCCAAAAACTGTCATGCTGATGCTGCTATAGTAAATATTTTGATCATTTGGGGAGAATGGAGAGAGATGTAGTGCTTGGGCTGAATAAAAAGGCATACAACTTTGCCATGTAATAAAATGTTGTGTACACAAAGACACATATTATTATGCAACAATGAAAGCCTGTTTCTGCTAATTAGTAAGAAATCACTGTATCACTGCTGATGTTATGAATTTGCTAATTGTTTTTGTAAAAACAAATCCGCATGGATTACGGTCACATTAAATTTAATACAAAATTTAATTCCTACTATTATCCATAAAGAGGTTACAAAAAAGGAGGATACATCAATTGAACTGAAATTTCTATTTTATTGCCAAACGTACGAGGCTTGGGTAGAAAGTCAATAAACTGGAAATCAATACGTATCATTTCTTCATTTTCTTTTCTAATCTCAGCTATTACCTACTTAACTTACGTAAATATTTACCTACGTATCATGTCACTTTTACTTGTAACCTTAGCACGTTTCCAATCATCTAGTCTTTGAGTAGCAATGAAAGCAAACACTGTTCGAGTTTGTTTGCTATTCATATTGCCTAAGCAATACATAAACCGTCGGAATATCAATAGCGGATTTAGCAAACATCTATAAATGATATACCAATGTTCTGATACATACATCATGACTTAATCTTACTTTTCTTAATAATAAAATTGCAAAAAGATTATTTTTTTCACTTTTACCATTTTTGGCATAAAACGAAACACTTTTTTTATTTTAAGTTGTAACATGTCCATAATTGCTACTTGTTTCAGTTGATGAAGTATGGATATGAGCCTAGGACGTGTGAAGATGGTTTAAAGATATCCCTTAATAGATGTAACTACGCTGATAGTTGAAGTTTGAACACTTGAAAAGTTGAAAAACTAATTAAAATAGATTGAATGTACTTATAGTATAGTATGAACTATGAACAGAACGATTAGGGGAAATAGTAGCTCATCATTTAAATCAATCTAGTGCTTTTTTAAATGAAAAGGTAGCATGATTCAGTGATACACTAATGCAACTTGATATGAGAAGGTTTGATGTTGCTGATAATTGAAAACGTAGAAATCTAGCGGACTGAAAGAACCTGAGTTATGTGGTGAGTAAACGAGTGAGTGAATTTACCGGGTATGATATAGGTTGTGTTTTGTGTTTTCTGCCTGGCTAGTCACTTGAGTAGCTAATTATACCTACATTCATCACTACACTAGGAATGTACACACACGTAGAAAATTATATTATTAGAAGAATCTCAACATTATCATTAACGTTCCATTGCATTGTTTGAATGAACCATGCAATGGGTTACTAAAGTGATAATTGCAGAAGGAAGTAGACATGTTGCTACTGAAGTAACAGTAACATCATCAACGGTTTATGCTGAACAATGAACTACATATTATTTACATACCCATTACAAAGTATTACATGGTAGCATCATCAATAGGAATGAACAACACTGCTCAATTACTGCTGCGTTTTTAATATGCACATAAATAAACTAGTGTAAAGGTACAAAAAAGCACATGTACCTATGGATATATGCATGCTTTGAAAAATGTAGACAAATGAATAATACCTGCCTAATAGTAACTATGCACAACTTTATTGGAGCAGGTATTTACAGTAAAAGAACTTGCTTTGTGTAATTTGCTACAAAAATTGTCTAGGTGTAAACACTGCACTCGAAGCTAATTGTTTTTTGTAATAATAAGTAATTACTAGCCATGAATAGTAAAAAAATAAATTTGTGCTGTGCAGATATATGGTTGTGAACAAAAGTGGATTGTATAGGAAGATAGGAAACACAATAGTTACACAATAGCATTTTGACACATTTTTGTGATACATTAAAGATCTGGATTGATAAAGAAATTGAAGTCAGATTTTATGAAAATATGATGACAATTCTACACATTTGACAGTGCTTAAATGCTCACACAAAATCAAAGATGCACTGGAATTTGCTGTGTAAGCAAGAGGTAAATTACATGAGTCAACTTTCAGTTTGTTTCTCGGTCTGTCTGGACATAAAAACTTGGGTCGATACCATAAGTAGTAGTTTGACAATTATACTACTCAGTGACCTATACAAAATAATTTCGTTTATCCTAGCTTACTTTCTTGGTCTCTCCCCATTTTTTTTCTTCTGCAGCATTTTTGCATGGACCATTCAAATTCTCAGCAGTGATTTATTATTTCACTTAATATAATTTATTAATATAATGTTATAAATAAATTCAAGCTGCATGGTAGACCTAATAATATTATCATATTTTATAAACGGCAATTTACATGAATGAATGATAATGCGTGAAAGTTTTTGGAGGAAGGATGAATTATAGTCTATTTTTTCTTTATTCTCCTTTTTCAGTGCCTTGTACTATAAAGATGGATGTACAAAATATATAGTATAGTGGTGGTACACATACGATAGAGGGGAAATGACTACTGAAAAAAGCCTAAAAGTTGCAGTGGTAACTAAAAAGTGACAAAGAGACAATAGATACCACTGACCTACATTTTTCAGAGTCACTTTAACAAATTTAAATAAATGATGAAAAAGTCCAACTTTTTTCTTATTTTCCCTTCACCCACTCACTTTTACTGCCCTGCATGATACACGTTAACTACAAAAGTTTGTCAACGGTTTGCATTATATTACGTATTTATAGCGATAGAATATATTTTCCAGAAATTCGCTACACTTGTTTATCATTATTATTACCATTGTGAATAAAAACAGCAGCCTTTCTAATTCCATCTCGTTTTCCTAAGTAATTTCTTGGCAAGGGAGCAACAGCATAACAGCTTTGTTTTTTGAGCTTTGCATTGAAAAAAGAAATCAAATACTAAACAGGAAGCAAAAAGGAGAAACAACGGACTATTTAGTACATTCCAAAGTTGAAACAACGGCGCATTCAGAGCTGAAGAAAGTTTTTCTGATATTATTGCACACATGTCATTTTTACATTGAATAGTGAGAGGGAACAACATATTTCTCATACACGCGCTCATATTAAAATTGACTCAGAACGGTAAAGCATGGGGAATATAAAATTATTCACTACAAGAACATGAGTACACTGCTAGTTTGCTATCTTTTGATGTAATAATTGCTGAAGAAGTAATCTATTGTGAACGAATGTCACTAATGATCAGATATTTCAAGCCAGATACAATAATTCATAAAAATGTCAGAAACGGATTATAAATTAAGGAAACATTTTACAAAGAAGATTTTGAGATGAAAGGATGGATTGAGAGAGTGCTTTCTCAAAATCTGCTAGCTGCGCCTAAGGAAGAACTACACTTAAAATATCCAGTTGACGGAAAATTTAAAAAAGGAAAGTATGAATTTATACTATTAGCTAAGAATGCATCTCTCTTTTTTTTTGTGAAATTTGACCATCCACCTCATATATTCTTGCTTCTCCTTTGGCTTAAAATTGCAGATAATGATCCTCTCCGTCATGATGAAGGCAACAAGCTTGTTAAGTAAAGTTGAATGAAATGCCTGGTATAAGTTGACGGTGATTTGAGTTGATTTGATGGCACTTATTTAGAAAATTAGTATAGTTCAAGTAGAAAGAAAAGCCGCACGTATGTAATAAAAGCCCACAAGCATTATTATAAGCACATCACACACTTAAATGGCAGAAGGGCTTTAACCTAAAAACTACCACCAGAACAGCAGCACATTATCATCATCACCATCAAGTTGCAGCAGCAGCAGCAGCGACCAATCCCTCTTCAACCGATGAAAAATCCAGACTCGTTTTGTCATCCTCATCATCAACATTGTCTTGGTCGTAAGATTTAAAATTTGTAAGCTTGACTATAGATATATATGTATATCTTGCGGATAATATGCTATGTTATACGATCGAAAAAAGTGGCAATCAAAGCGGACAAGGATTATTATGTAAAAACGACTCACGAAGTTGTTGACTTGCATTCCCATCATCATACTCAATGAGGTTGCTTGCATAAGGAACAACACAACAGGAAGGATACCAAAGGAATTTAACATCATCTTTTCACACAGCATAATCGACAAACCAACACAGCAAATTACCAAATTTGTTGTGGAAAAGTAAATGTAATGAAAAGTAAAACAAAAAAGCAAACAAGGACGAAACAAAATTTTCCTTTGTTTTAATAGATTGGGATGGTTGTACAATTAAGAGTAAAAAATAAGTGGGGAGAAAGAAAAAAAGTTGATGTTTTTTGGCTTTAAAACTAAGATAGAAATGTACTTACAATTATCTTCCTATATATCTAGTGTGTACGTCCAATTTCAAGAACAAAAGAATAAAAGAAATAAAAAAACAGAGAATGGAGAATTGGAGAAGAATGACATTTAAAACTGTTTTACAACAAATAAATATATCACGACTGGAACGACTGACTGGTCCGACCCCAAGCCAACTGCTGGAGTATACTCAAACATGAAAGATATTTAGGAAAAAATGTAGATATAATGTAGTGTGAGGAGAAGAAGGCTAAGGGTAAGAAGAAATAAGGACATTTTTTATTCATTTTTATAAAAGTTGGTCATTTTCATTTTGAACAAACAGCTAACAAAAGATGAGATTTTTGTCTGATAATATGCATGTTTCTGGGTTGTTGGTTATGGTCCAGCCAAAAGAAGTTTTTTTTCTTCTCTTCTTCCTAGCGCAAATTATTTCTTTATCGTTACAATGATCAGAATAAGCGTAAATAGAGAAAGAAAATATATTTGAATATGTAAGCTGATATTTATAACTTGTAAATGTGTGGCAGTAGTGGCAATAACGCTGCATGGAAATATGGGAAAGAGGGTAAAGGTCTGTACAGATAACAAGAAAAAATGCCAAAAGTCACAGTCACATGTCTGCTGCTGCTTACGCAGACAAAATACTTTTCCTTTTTGCTCAGTTAAAACAAAAGAGATTTTTGCATATTAGTTTTCTACTAAATTGTTGTTATTATAATAGTAACGTTTACATTGTCGGCAAATCTTTGTTTCATAATAATAATATCATCGAATATACAAAATTATATATTTGACTGGAGGATGATACCGTCCCATAATATATACATACCTAGCACAGACAGATAGTGTATATTGCCTGATTGTCTGTAGTGTACACACGGCTATTATTGCCAAAAAACTTAAATAAATAAGCTAAAATAGCAACAAAGGAAATATCATACCATACATCTTATCTCAATGGAAGGATAGAAGGCAATCAAGAAAAAACAAGTGCCATATAATAAACACGAGAGAGAAAAAGAGGACGAATGAGATTCAAGGCAAAAGATATAGAGGAAAGGTACCGTTCATTGAGAAAGTCATGTATCAGCATTATATAGCAATACACTTTACGTTTATTGTTGTCAGTTTGCACAGAGAATATGGACGTTACCTTTGTAAAACAGAAACAATTTGACGCAGGAGCCAGATTTTTTTCATCTGCTTTTCTGTAGAAAGATTTTTCTGGTAGTGGAGTCACAGCAATTATTCAACCGCTTCAAAAAGAAGCAAAAACCTTGTAAAAATTTTGTGAGAAAGACAGAGTGATGCAAAAAGTAAAATCGTTGATTTTTTTGGAGAAAAAAGAGGCAAATGGGGTGAGAAAAAGAAAAGGAAGGGAAAAGCCATGAAGCATGGAGAATGGTGTTATCGCGACAGCAGAATATCACTTTGCTTGATTTTTTGAACAACGACACAGTAAAGAAAGACGGGACTTGTCTTGATATTTTATCTTTTAGACTCAATTCAAATGCATATTATGGTACAAATATGATGTATACTGTACTATCCACTTCTATAGATTCATTTGATCGTTTTCTTTACTGTACATATTGGAGGGTCCCACCATTATTATTGCAACCACTGGAGTGAATTCGTCGGTTTTCTTTATTTCAAAGGTAAATAGTAGTAGTTATTACTGCAGCGTTTTGATTTAATGCCATGAGAAGATCAACGAAAAGTATTCAAGAGACTGAAAAAAATTGCAGGTAATTTTGAAGACGACGACTGACCTGGCGATGATAATGGCACCACTTTTCTCGGAAACAATAAAATTGGAAATCCTAGAAACGGAGAGGAAATAAATGATGCGACTTGAAGTAAAAGGTTTACAGTAATTTCATGATCTAAAAGCTGTACATTTTACCTTTGATATATGAGAAATTCTCATTGAGAATCATCAAAAATGTAATAGTATCACGCGTATTCTCTACACAACCACCACTATCACAGTCTGATTGGTTCATTATGATAATCATTCCAATCAATCAAGTGTGATATTTGTGTAATATGAAGAAAAGAATATTTTTAAGCTTCCTCCGCCGAACTCATCTTCAATCACCTGCTGGCACGAATCATAATGACTTCTGCTGCCAAAAACTACCTAAAACAATAAGTCCCAAAGTTGATTGTTTATTGTTTGATGTTTGTTGATGAGACTACTTTTAATCAGACATAAATATTTGTTTAACGTTTCATCGGCCCTGTTGTCTCATGCTTTTAAAAACATTTTCAACAGCAACAGCATCATCATTAGCACCAGATAAATTTCCATATTTGACTATACGCGTGGCGTGTCTATCCTCAAAGTCTCATTTTTAAATAGAATGGTGTCTTGTTTACCATTACGCAATCATTGTACATGAATGAAAATCGAAAATAATATGCAATAATAGAAAAGTTGATATGATTGTATATTCATTACTTTGCATAATATATTTTTTAATATGAAAAGAGATAAATAAGTAGATTGGATACAGAGATGCTTGTCTCGTGTCCGTTCTTTCGAATTCGCTGTGTAAAAAAGCTAGGTACCTATACAGTATTTTGTTACTAAGCCTACAATCTGTAGTTTTGAGAAGCCCATGCACCTGCTGCGTTGTCGTTTCGATCAGCTATCAATCTGTATTATGTGAAGCATTTGCAGTTTTGATATTTTGACACTATTGTTAGTGTGCGCTAATAAAAAAGTGAAAGTTATTTTTTTCAGTCATGAAACCCAACTTTAGTTTTTTGTTCGTACATTGGTCTCAGTTTATGCATCGTTTTGTATTAGTTAAATTTAATTTTTTATTGATGATGTATGTATTGTGTAATATGCCTCTGCGCCCAGAGCTTTAATAAGCTCTTGTTTTGTCGTTCGATTACCGCGATTAAAGCTCTAAGCTTTTGTCTATAGAAATAATACAGTACCACTGATTTAAAAAATAATGAAGATTTTAAGTTCCATATTAGGATTAAACTGTTTTAGAGCAGTAATTTATTTGCATTAATAAATGTATAGTATGAATATACTACACTGCACTGGTCTCCCTAGATCGCAATGTGTATGGTGTTGAGTTGCATTTCAAAGAAATTTGATAGAAATGAGTCTAAAAGCCAAAACAAAAATCTTTTATCAGCATTCACGGGTCTTAAACACCATCTCACCCTCATTCTTCATTCGCATACCCTTATTAGGAACCATGTATTTTCTGATTTAAAATGGTTTCCAAGCGAGTTCAAAAATTTTAAATGGGAAAAATACATAGGATTTTATGAAGATATGCGAATGAAGAATGAAGATGAGATGGTGTTCAAGGCCCCCAGCACTCATTAAATTGTAAGGGTACATGATAATGTGACCAGTGACTAGGCACGATGAAGCTACATTTCAATGTCAATACGTCTTTGGTCTGCTTATAAATAGTGACGAAAGGTAAAGCCAGGAACGGACCTTTTCGTGAGGAATATATGATCGTGAATCTCAAAAAAAATTAATGACGTTTAAGTCATACAACTAGTGCAACCAAGTTTATAAAATGCTACTTAGTTTTTAACGTTGTTCTTGCTCGCCATATGTATGCATTTAAATGTTTTAAAATATTTAATTACACGATTTCCTGTGCCGTATTTTAGATAATACAGATAATTATCCGGATCTTTAAAAAAAAGTGATTTGGCTAGACTGGTCTCTAGGAATACCTAAAGTCTCGAATATGCCATTCTCTTCATTTCTATCATCAATGACTGTATATTTAAACATGATTAGCCATTTCCTTTAAAAAATGAAGCACATTATTGCAACAAATGCACTGCCAAAAACTGAATGAAATCTTCAAAAATCTACATGGGTAATACGTGATTGGTATTGTTAGGTAAGCACAACATTGTACACTTTATCATAATTCCAATCATCAACAGTGATCACGTGGCTGATCAGTTACATAAGCAAATCACGACACTATACCACAACAATGAATGAACCGAGCAGTCTGTCAGTCTAAAACAATACTAAAAGGCTGTCCGTTCGTTACTAACAAGACCACATTTTGCCAGATTTAAAAGCAATCTCTGTTGTTGATCTAATTTGTAATTTCGCTGATGGTATGTCGTGATACATTGTTGTTGATGATAAGTCAGTACCGTGTGGTTTTTTGACTGATCATTATGAAACAACTAGACAATGACCTAAACCACCACCACCGGGGAACATTCAAGTATGCATTACGTAAATAAGTCATGCTGTTTTACTTGTGAAATTTTACCAAAATAAATGGAACTATCAATGGTTTTTCATCATTTCGATATATTTTACTAATCATAAAAAATAAACAAATCTTCAACATCAAGAACAATCGTTCAAAAAGTTGAATGCACTCCAACGAAATTTTTTACGTGCAATAATAATGTATTAGCTTTCGTCCAACAATATAAATTTTACAAAGACAGACAATATATTACTTTGCAAGCAAAATTTTATTGCTAATTTACATAAATGCTGAGTACATTATGACTCTTTTGGCCAGATTTTTATCCCGGCGAACATGCTAGTAACATGCAATATTTAGTTACAGGCAATAGGCAGTTGGAGCGTACAGTTGCATAATACTGCGAGTTTTATTTGATTATAGTAATAATTACTGCTACAGGACAACGGACAACATGTGCTAGCATGTTTCCGATAAATAAGCACGTTCTTCACTTCAATGCGTGTATTGTTTACACATAAAAATTACGCACACCTTCATCATTATCCATCAGGGATAAACTGTACACAGTACAGAATGTGAAATTTTTGATGTGTGTATAATTAGCACTCATAAATTTCCAAGTGATAATCATAAAGATAAATAATTTTACAATGAAAACAAGGAATCCTTCTCCTCTTCTCCGAGTTCATCCTCTACTTCATCAGCATAAAAATTCTTTTATTGGCAAGGAATGCAAAGTAAACACTCAAGTGAAGGAAGACTTGAATATATCTGAAGTAGAACGTTTAAGAAAATACATTCATATTTCATAAGAATGCTTGCTGTCAATGTTTATCTATTCAAGCACGTTTATTCAAACGTGGAAATTCTTACATTGAAGCCAACATAAATTCAGACATGGATATGAGTACGGACGTATATGTAGCCACTAAATCCCTGCTTTCTCAGCATATTTCCGTTTCACCCGGAACAGTATAAGAAGCAATTCGAAATAATTTCCCTCCCTGAAAGATTAGGTATGGTATATGTATTCCGAGATAAATATATCTTTTTTGGATAATTAGCCAATGTAATAAGAATGTATGAAAGCATAAATATTTTGTTATTGTTTATAGCATTGATTTTATGCAAGTCAAGCTATGTACCTAACAGTGCTTTGTAATTCATAAATCATGCCTGAGCTCATAATAAGAAAACATGCTTGCTGTTGGGACTTTTTTATTCTTCATCCTTCCTTTCTATCTGCTCATTACACTTACATATTATTCAGATTTTTTGTAACGATTACCTCTCATCTTTCTTATTCTTCTTCTTCATTGAGCCCGCCTACGTGTATTCTGTAGCAGCAAAATAATAATCTAAGCCAAGTCGAACCCATGAAACTGCTGCTGGTCATGATTTGGAGCAAGGATAAACATCATCAGAGCGCAGACAATTGCATTTTTTTGTATCCTTTATCCTCTTATAGCAATGAGCACTGGGAATCATTGCTGTCGTCAGTAACGATAAATTGAATGACATGGCATTCCATTTTCCACTCTTATTCCTTCTCACTGTTTTAACATTATGTAAAATTATTAATAGCAGGTAGTTCACTTGACTACTAACACTAATGATCTCATTGTTGTAGGCCTTCTTAAGCCTTGTTTTATTGTAGCGATTTATAAAACACGTTACTCGATATTCTTTAATAGCCGACTAATATGATGTCCTGCTATTAGCTAGTAACTGCATACAACTGCCTTGTCTCTGAATTTAAATCAGGCTTCGTTTTCATCTTCATCATTGAATCCAAAGGAGATTGAGTCACTGCTCAGTGTCCGCAACCATATATCTTTCTTTACCTTGTTTGTTGGCTACAATAATATTGTGCTACATGAGAGAGAACACATTCAAATAAACTTTGCTCATCACTGAACCAGCAAAAACATTTTTCACTGAGCATGCAAAAGAAGAAATGAAGCAAGTCAGTCATAAAAGTGGTTACAAAGCAAGGTTTCGTTCAATTACCAGAAAACGATCGAAAGAAGCTTAGTTTAAATGTTATATAAATAGCTCGCAGGCAGGCAAAATATTTAATCATCAGTCGCTTGTAATTTGTGTTTTATTTCTACTAGTTATTCATCATATTATGAGCATCATCAACTTATAAACGTTTAGGTGAACAGAAAGACGCTTCATAAATAAATAAAAAA
>JAHZMZ010000789.1:0-18203 GCA_027743805.1 Lepidocyrtoides sp. E14
GCATATAATAGGAAATAGAGAGTCCGGGAAATCATAACTGACTATGATACTGCTTTGAGGAAGAAAACCACGAATGAACAGAGAAAGAGAGCACAAGAAAGTCTCAAGTAGAACATAGAAAATCTCTTGGAAGAAGGCTAAGCGTTTTCACATACATTTTTTACTAACAAATCCAAAGTAATACATAATATTTTTCGAGTATTTATGGAAAAAGGGAGAAAGACGGACTGAGGAGAGCAAAAGAATAAAGGATATTATTATGAGGTATACGTAAGTAAGTGAGGAAATAAGGATCATAGAGAAATATTGCTCAGTCAGGAAATGGACGACGAAAAAGAGAAAAAAGAGGTTTGCAGTGGATGCAATACAAGTGTATGTATATGTACAGCTTGTTAGTCGTGATGAAGATGACGGGGGAAACGGTGATGGCAAACAGCATACGGTTTGGAAACGCTTGTCCTTTCACTTTCACTCTCTTTAGGTAGAAAAGCAGAATGACTATTCCATGTGTAGCAAATAAGCGAGTATATATTTTTATTTATAAATAAATGTCGTATGTCCTTTTCCTTTCAGTATGATTGTGTAGGTATGTATTATGTTTTATCATTACTTATTTTTTTACGCAACTACATATTATTATAAGGCTATCATCATTTTGTGAGTGAACAAAGTACAATTGGTATTGCCGCGCTGCTACTACTGCCACTGCATTTTTGTATTAACAAAACATTTTCATTCTCTAAGCGGGAAGGGAAAAGCGAAAATGCTCTTACAGAATACTCTTAAAAAGTAACAAAAGAAACGAAAATGTTTCCATTTTCCCCCTTCATGTGTGCGTTCACTTATGAGTATTTGCAAGTACTAGTATCTGTATTAACACACAAGAACGTTTTCTACTTCCTATTTTTCAGCTTGTTTTCCTTTTCTCTTCTACTTCTTTTGTTCACCAAAACATAACTTAATCCTCGTTTCTCTCTGCATTGATTTTGGATAAAAAGTCTCACAAGAAAAGGAATCTCGTTTGTAGACACACGGATAAAAATCTCTATTTCCGCACATGTCAGTAAATCCAGACAGCTCTCAAGAAAAATTTCATACAAAAGACGAATATATATACAATAATACAAGTACCTATACAACATGTATAGGTATACAATCAGCATGAATGAATGGAAAAGAGACAAAGCCTTGAGAGAGTGGGCTTTTAATGTTGCGACTGGGACGATGAGAGAGACGATAGCGTAATAATGTAAATGGAAAGTGACTATAGATCATTGTATGCTATCAGTCGCAGAAATTCATTCAACTTGGTTTGGATCACCTATAAAACAGATCCTTCCAATAATAATGTCGTATAATATCGGTGATATTCTTTTGCGTTGTATAAAGTTTATAAAAAATTTTTCTGGCCGATTTCGCCCGCTTTTAGAAAAAAATTAAAATCGAATTTTAGGGGAGATTTTCTTTCTCAAAAATATAAACACTGACGACGAGTTCAAAACCTGGGTGTGTTTTGGTTCACTGGATACACGCCACAAAAATGCTAGTCCAAGTGTGTGTAGTCCCAATCTCAGAAGCAATAATGTACCGTGTTTAATTTCCCTGACGTGAACAAAGCAGAGGTATACATAGTTGGAGAAGTACAGTTTTTAAATCCATTTCATGGTCACTCTCACATAAATCCTGGTCGTGGTTTGTACGGTCTTTGAAAAAGCACTTTTCGATTTGGGTAATCTAGCCATTCCTCCGCCTACTTAAGTACACATTGACCTGAAGTTGTGTTTTGTGTGTTTGTCTATCTCTCTGTCTACGTGTGTGTATTTTTGCTGGCTAGTCAAAAGAGGTTTCCGTGTACCGATTATACGATTTAAGGAGTCAGACACACAGCTTGCTCTAATAAACGACCAAATTTTCGAGGCACTACAATTTTTATCTGGTTATAAATAAGATGCTATATACACACATACATACGTGTTTGTAACGGATAAGTAGAGAGATTTGTAGAGAAAAAATGTAGAGCTTGCGTATACAAAAATGAAAATGGAGGAAACAAGGAGAAAATCTAAAATACAAGAAAGCTGCTACTGCATTGCCTGATGGAGAAAGATATATTGTGCTTCCCGTTCCGTTTTTTGGCAACCAGTTAAGTATTTTTTTTTCACTCTCTCGTACTTCCTCTCCTCCTTTTTTGGTTTGATCTTTTGCTTGCTTACTTACTTAAAAACACAGCTAATACTTTTTACTCCAGATTCATTTCCAGGCAAAACATGCAAACAGTCCAACTAATGGGCTCATACTTATTTTTTTTTTGAATGCATACACGTTTTATACATGCATATTTTATATTTATACTATTTTTGTCCGTGTTCTTCTGTTTGTTCTTTTATGAGAATTTTTTGTTATTTTGGGTTTTGCGTATTGCATGGCACGATCCAGAATCCAGACTCTTTTACAAATGCATGATAGTTTTTTAGTATGTAAACACAATGAAGAGGGTGTTACAAATACGCCAAGTCTTGAATTTGATATTAACATGTTTTTGTTGTGCTTTAGAAAACGCTTTGGAAGTGCTTGATGTACACCATCATATTATGTATAACAAATAAGCGTGTTTGTTGTACACGGATGGAGTATTACACATAGTAGTCGCGTCTTTCACTATTTCTACTATTTTCAACTTTGGATAAAATTTAAGAGTTGCAGTGCATTTCCCGCATTTATTCTTGTTTTTGCGAGTGGAAAAAATGGAAAGACAGTAGAGAGGAAAAAGAGTTTGAATGGGAACAGCATTCACGTAGCAATAGGAAAATAGCCCTTTAAATTATACATGTATGTGTCCGGGGTGACTACTCCACGAGGAGGATCCGTTTCTCTTACGAATCTTGAATTAAAAGGTTGTAATGTTTACTTTTCGTTAGAAGTGCTCATAGACGCTCTTCCGCATTACTACATTTCTTATCCCATAGGAATAGAAAGGTGTATGCTCTTCTGTAGACTGCCTAAGCTTATTTTAGATTTAGCTTGTTTAACATACATATAAGACGTATAGTTAGCAAATTGCTGCTAGCAATATATATTGAACTGGAGAAACCTAACTAACCAACAGCAGCAACAACACAGCGGTAGTGGTGTGGTGCAGGAAACCCAACTCATATGGTTTCCTTACCATTATATTACTGTCACTTTTTTACTGGCACACCAGTCAAGCTCACCTTCCAGTTTTAAACCGAAACCTAAACCATTTCTCAAATTTAGCGTAGACGTGCCACTGCAAACACCACCACCACTGCTGCTGCTGCTGCTGCTGTTTCTTTTAAGGAAGAGGAAAAAGTAAATCGAATGATGAAATGGAAGCGTTATTTCGTATAGATGTGAGATGATACATATTACAATGATATGTTGAATGGATGAGAAACAGAGCGAAAACCAGAGTGGGAGGGTGATGGAATGCGAATGGGAGTTAAGTCATTTAATGGAAATATTTAATGGATCTGTGAGTCTTTCAAGGTACACACACTTCCGTTTTGGTGATGCCAGGCTGCTGTCTTCTTCTTTTTCTCTTCCATCTCTTGCTACTCATCACCATGAATATTCATGCTCTTGACAAGTTTAGTTAAGAAGTGGAAAAAGTGGGGAAAGCCTCTTCTCTCCTCAGTTCAGCTCTCACGTTCGTGAGTTGAATTTAAAGAAACGTCTCAACACTCCCATCATCATCGTCGTCGTCATTTGCCCGTGTGTGCTACCTAGCTAGCTACTTTTCACAACCACGTTTGTGCATGGGTTTAGTACTATTATAATGCTGCCGGGATGGAGAAAATGGTGTCTGATGGGATATGTTGATGGCGAGAAACAGTTGACATGCATTTTCCTTCCATAATGCTTTCTACACACACACTATAAAAATAAAAACACCATTCACCCCAAGATCACGTTTTGTTTGACATTCCGTTTTTCACCCCTTTTTCGTCTTGCTTGTTTCTGTTTGCTTGAGGAATAATGAAAATAATGATGATGGTGTGCACGGTGCAGTTAGCAATCTAAAGTGCGTGTAAGGGCCCCGAGTTACTTTTTATGTCAATATAATATGCAATTTGGTGCAGCGGTGGCGATAAAGGCAGCTATCATAAATTGAAGGAGAATTTTGTTTACACGACCAACTGTCTCAAATGCTACTTTGTGATAACAGTAATTGGCAAAAAAAGTCTATATATATTTTATGAAATGTGTATAGTGTTCTCAGAAGTAGTTGGTTGACACAACCAAATTCCCTGATTGTATATTATTGGGTTTGCTGAGAGTGTAATGAAGGGAAAGCACTGCGATGTTGTCCGAGTAGAGCTACAGTTTGTACACACAAAATATGAAGTTTTATGAGGGTGTAAACATAAGGGAATTCAGTCAGCAGGATGATGATGATGATGATAAGATTTCAACAGTGGCAGCAGCCAAGCAAGACCTTGAACAAAGTAACAAACAAAAAGAGAGAAGAAGAAGCTCTGCGACGACTACACACCCAACAAAACAGCTTGGGCTCCATGAAAAACTTTGGTTACTGTCAGTTGCTTTGTTTTATCAACTGCGCTGGGATTTACGACCTCAAATATTGAGTGCCTTCTCTTACACAACTATGTATACATGTATATTATTATTATCATCATACTGCAACACAGTTAAACTACTGAAAGTTAAAAAAGGGATCCCAGAGCTAAACTAGTTTCACCCTTTTCAAGTAAGCATTTTCTTTGTCGTATTCCTTTCTTCTGCATAACGACAACATACATATTATATATAATATATATAGTCGAAATATATATTCAGTCATTGTGAAATACAGTTTCTCCGTGAGTTTAGCCGGTTGCTTCCTTTTTTTCCCTTTGTAGTGACAAAACTACGACATGGTGTATAAAGAACGTGAAGGCATTGACGAAGCTTGAAAGACTATGAACGACCGCTGTAGTTGCATGTCTTTCCTGTAGGAGCCATTACATTTTATGATCTGGATATCAAGAGCTAAGACAAGTGGTAGATGGGCACATCATGGACCGAATGAACAAGAGAAAATTTTCGTTGCTCTCTCTCTCTCTCTTGTCTTTACCATGATGTTGTGATCTTTTATGGCAAGAAGTCAATACCCAAAAGTTTGATAATTATCTGAGCACACAGGTTCTTTTTATATTGGTTGAAAGTGCTTGTTCAAGAAAAAGAGGAAGGGAAGAAGAGGAGGAGGAATGGTAAAGACAAAAGAATAAAATAAGGAAGATGGGGGGCAAGCCTATGTATGTGATGTATCCTTAAGCACGCTAAAATATGTATATTGGCAGGAAAAAAGAAAGTAGTAGTTGTATATAGCAGCGATGATCACTGAAAACGGTTGTTGAATTCTTCAAAGATTTTCCTGTTTTCTGCTTTCTTTCTCTCTTTCTCTCTATTTTCTAATATGTCTCCTTTGTCGTCAAAACTTTTTACGCGTGTTCACGATGTGACGCAACATTTATCCGGCATACTATGTTGTTTAAGTGAAAAAGTGTCTACCAGTAACAAACAAAAAAGGTCTAGAAATGGTAGAATAGTGTAAGGAAGGATGCATATGCATATAAACATGCATTGATAATGCCAAATAGTATGCATATACGTGCATATAAAAAAGCGCTGGTTGAGAATTTTCAACACTTGAAAGTTACATCTATATACATGCTTATAATACTACATTTTTAAAGGACATTGGCAATAATGGTGGAACAAGCTGTATATTACCCTGCATGTTTGCATACTGCTGGTACTGTGCAGTGAGTAGATAAGGAAAAATGTGATTTGATCGACAAAGGAAAATAAAAAGACGAAGGAATGTTGTTATAGACAAAGTGGGTTTGGGACTCTTGAAATGACCTGATGAAAGTTTTTCCTCTCGTCCCATAAACAGAAGCTGTCAGTACCGAACTTGTCTCCTACAATTTTCCTTTCTTTTTCCCTTTCGCGCACTCTCCTGTTTTAGCATATAATGAGAATTCCTCTTTGTTGAAGAAAAAGAGCCAAACAAGGTGGTAGTTGAGCTGTAAAGGTTCATAACACTAGTGAGAAAAAAGGAAACCGAATTTATATGGCTACGGTGGATAAAAATATATCTACACTAGCCGAGTTGTTGCTTTCGACTTGCATAACATTGCCTTATTCATTCTATTAAGATTTCCTCGTCCTTTATTCTTTTCCTTCCAAAAAGTTTCAACCAAAACTTGTGTTCTTCTTGTTCTTTCTGTACACATAGCTTGTTGGAAATGTAGAAGACGTTTTCCCATACTGGAAAATCATTTTTCCTTAGTCACATTCCCCAAGGGAAGTCAATATAGAAAAGATGCTTCAAAACTTTTATAAGGGTAATAATGGTATCAGTGAGCGTACCATACCGCGAAGTAGATTCGAAGATTTTTAAACATGGAAATATAGCATAACTAGATTATTTAACAAGTCATTGGACGATCCACTCAAAATGTATATTTTCAAAAAAGCCCAAAAAAGAACGTCAATCATTATAAAAAAAAATTTCGGCTGGAAATCAAAAGCAGAAAGAGCGCATTATTAATCTATTATAGATACTTGCACGGTAAAAAATGACTTTTAAAGTTAATTTAAAATTAAGCATGAAAGTAAAGTTTCGGTTACGCCAGCATCTTTAATGTAATTTTTCAACTAATGCATTCTACTATGCAAGCAGAGAGTGCATATTATTCCTTACATTTTTTGGCTTAGCTCTGGTAGTTCGTTAAATTACCGTGATACTTACCTATGTAGCATTAATAATATTTACATTTTGGCCAAGTAATGATAAAATATGTGTATATTTACGTTTACTATCCCCATATTATGCAAGTATGGATGTTTGCATTTATGAGAGGTTTTCGTTAAAAGTAGTTTATCCTCGATGTTTAATATCCATACATAATATATGGCCTTTTTTATAAAGTTATTCACATTGTCTTACTTTATTTTACGTTGTGACTACAGAAAAAAAAGTATGAGAACGTTATTTTCTGTCCATGATCAAATTTACGACTGAATAACTCATTCCTCTGCTCATTATTTATATTTTATTTCCGGTAGCAGCAGCTTTTACTACTTCTAGTACTCTACTGCACGTTTTTTTGCATGAAAACTTCGATTAATCCATCCGTTTAATGTTGAAACAAACTGCGCGACAACAGGAAAACTTTTTTCGTTTAGCTTTCTCTCAAAAACTCATCATTTAAAGCAAACATATGTATAAAAGCATATGTGCACAACTAATATAAGCATATCATTTACTTATTTACTTTGGTACTTAATATGAGCCTCTTGTACTGTACATCAAGAATGTATGTATGTATGTTTGTTTTACTCACAATAAACTATTCACGTACGTCTCCTATTTTTTCTTCCCTTTTTATGTTTATGCTTAGCCAGTTGGAAAAAAGTTTTCACTTTTTAACTTTCTCTTCTCTTCGTCTCTCTTAGATTTTACTTGACTTTTTTTTGTCTCATGCACACACACACACATATATAAATGCGTACATATTTTTTTTGTTTTCTCTATGCCATCTTTTTTCCGCAGTTTCTGTTTATTGCTCAAGTTAAATCTGCTTTTTTGGATTGAGTTTTGTGATGAAATGGACTCATTAACAGCAATAAATTACGGGCTAATGGGCACTATCGAGCCTGGCTAGGTTGAGATTAAAAATCATTAAACAACTGAGCGCCCCAATGTTCGTTTTTTTTTCTTCTTGGATGTTGAACTACCGACTACATACTATTGTCATCGAGAGAAAGAGTCATCGTTGATAAATGTAACGAACGTGAGCATACTTTTGCTGAATACTATACGCTCTCATGTTATTACAACGACCCTCATTCATTGTCATCGAGAGAAAGAGTCATCGTTGATAAATGTAACGAACGTGAGCATACTTTTGCTGAATACTATACGCTCTCATGTTATTACAACGACCATCATTCCAGCTATTGTGTTTTTAGAATGTGTACTTTGCCTCGGTTTATACTTACTATTCCTTAAGTAGTACTTAATTTTGCCAAATATGCAATATACAGAAACCATGTACCACCACTGAGCCAAAGTAGTATATAGTCATCTTCTTTTTCTGAATCAACATTTACTTCCGCTTTGTTTGCCATCTCTATTTTTAAAACTTGTAGTGGAGGCATATTATTTGCCCTCTTGAAAACGATGAAAATGAAATCAAGTAAAGCGAATATTGTTGTTATGAGATGTACAGAGAGTGCTTTTTAAGAGCACTCGCTAATATGATAATATTGCCATTGCTAGCATCATAAAAACTACAGGGCCTTAATGGCCCAACGACGAGCATCTTCCACTCGACTCAATTTACATTAATTCACCCATTCCACCTCCATTCATTTACAGATGTGTGCATGTATGTATGTGTGTGGTAGTAATAAAAACTACAGGGCCTTAATGGCCCAACGACGAGCATCTTCCACTCGACTCAATTTACATTAATTCACCCATTCCACCTCCATTCATTTACAGATGTGTGCATGTATGTGTGTGGTAGTGAAGTACCTTAACTTCTCTGCCTAAATGTAAAAAAACATCTTTTTTTAAAACAATGAAAAATGCAAAAAATGCTGCTTTGGCTCAATGTTCCAATTAACTTTCTACCCATGTCTGTGTCCCACTCAACAACCTCAATTGGATGAAAGCATGTTCATACGCCATATAGTAGCAATAACAGTTGTAATGTAGTGATAAAATAGAGTTATGCCATAAAAAGTTTCATTCAAACAGAAAACTATACTTGTATAAGAGATTATTATTTCACTTTCAGACTGCGGTGTGGATCAATAAAGCTTGCTTTATTGTCAAGATGAAGAGCACGAAGCAAATTTATTTCTGTTTTTTGAAGTTAAATTTTCTTTCCCAGAGATTATAAATGGGACATTTTCTTGCTAAATTGAAAATGAAACATCTGTTTCGTGTTTTCTATTGCAGAATACCCCAGCGATATTATTGGACCACAACGGAGAAGAAAAATTTCATCAAGAGCGAGAAATGGGAAAGTGGACAGCCGTCACATTTCAGAACACGGTCATTCAGACCTACCACCATCCTCTTATTACGACTTTATGGAGCTCAATAAGAATGGGAAGCAGGAGGGAGAAGGGATGAAGGGAGAAACACGAAGTGATTTTGAGATGAGGAACAAGCAGGAATTTGGCTGGGGGAAAGAAGAGGATGATGAAATGTCTGGCAAAGCTTTATTTCTTGATGGAGAAAAGTCTGCGCAAACTTTACAGCCTTCAGCTGCAACAAATCTTGCATGGAAATTGTTGCAACAGGAAGAGATTAGTAGAGGCAAGGATGTCCATGGAGCAAGTAGAAATGGTAATGGTCACTGGGATGATCCTGTCAAGAAAAGCTCATCTTTTGTGAGCGTGGGTCGCAAAACTGATGATGATACTGATGTGTACAAAAAAAGTAAAGACAACTTTAACTTTGTTGAAAGAGTAGACTCAGCAACCTCATTTCAAAGTACAATTTCTCACAAGTCTGCGCCAGCAACTAGCAGTAGCAGTTCACCAGCCTCACCCAGACATAATGTTTGTTCGCCCCAGGACTATGAAATACTTAAGGTACGTGGTCTGAGTTACGATATTAATTTAGACATCTCTCTTTTTCACTCTTCTACAATACTTTTATACTCTGTAACTTTTAAGCACAAAGCATGTATACTTTTCCTCCTTATGCTCCTTTTTCTTTTATTTTCTTCTTGGAAAATACAAATTAGCAGTTAAAACGACTTTTGGAATATTACAGTAATTGTACCAAAGAAAACCGTGACGTAAAATATGTATACTGTTTCAATTTATGTAGGTGGGAATCCTACTTATAGTTTTTTCTTTCACTTGCCCGTCTAAATACTGAAATACTATATTTTAAAAGTGCGATACGGCTTGATAATATACATTTTCTCGGTGGCAAGCTCCTAGCTCCTCACTCTCCACACACACACACACGTACGCTTTTTCACAAAGTTGAACTCTTTTTTCCGTTTTCATTTCGGTTCAATTCAATGCTTACTAAAACTTGTTCCGTCCGATTTCCCTCTTTCTTTGCACGAGAGCTCTTCTCTTTTCTCCTTTCCTTTCTTTGAAAAGAGCTTTCACTTTTGACAACTTTTAGTGTAACACGCACAAAAGCATGCATGCAGGATCATCATGTATTTAAGTCGAGTCCGTTTTTACCTATTTATTCCTTAAGAATTACAATGATGTGTTCCCACTGAAATGACTATGGCGCACGAATGGAATGGAATAGTAGCAGCAGGCGCTATCAATTTCCCTTTTGTTCAATTCAAATCTCCAGCACAGAATAACATATCAGCACAAACATAGAAAAAAGTACTACTAGTATCATGGTGTGATGTGGTTATAATGCGTGTGAGAAGAAGGTCTGTTTTGGCAGTAAAACTTACTGTGAGAAAAGACATTTCCGGGAATGAAAGGGAGTTCTTGACTTTTTGTGGTAGTTGTTCTTTCCCCAGAAACAACAGCCTACTCACTCTCAACACACCACAACAGTTAATATTCTCATTCAAAGTTTTGCGGATCTGTGGATGGTTGCTTTGTTATGGCTTTATGATAGACATATTTTCTAATTTATTGCTTTTTCCCCGTTCTAAACGGTTCAAAAACCAAGAGTCAGGGCAGAATCTTAAGTGGTTCTTAATTCAAGAGAGCAGCAGCGCCAAAACAAGCAGTATAAATGACTACTGGAATGACTACAAAACAGAAGACAGTATTATTGTTGGTTGAGTATATAAAATATGTATCGTAGAGTGGACTATGGGCTGTCAAAAATAAATAAACACAAAGAGTGTTCAGAAAATAAAGAAGGCCAAGAGAAAATCGTAGGAAACAGATGCCGACATCAGCAACCGTGAAAATTTACACATTTCTGTTTTTCTTGCTCTTTGTACTATACACTTTTTTCATGCAAAAGTTCTCAAGCAAAAGACAACAAGAGTAAAAGCAGGCCATGTGGAATGTTATCTATTGTAGTGTACAACAAGGTACGTATGTAGTTGTAGACGCATCATCACATCCCCATCAACAATGCTGCTATCTTTATCATAATGGACAACAAAGTGCGACTACTAAGTTTCATAATCCTTTTTTTGTCTCTGTTTCCTTTTATTACATTGTACAAAACAGGCTGAACTTTTCCAGTATGACATGAGCAAGTTAATGAACCATATCAAGTTGATGACATCTGTCTCACCTGGTCGATACCCACGGGAAGTCTTTAGCACGGGTGATGATGGCGGTGGTGGCGAAGCTCCCTGGAGCGACACGAGGATGATGATGGTCACCACTTCATCCCCACCGCCACCATGGTTAAATATGGAAGGTGATGGACCGGAAGCTGATAAAGACAATTTACTTCGTCATATATTCACTTTACTGGATAGAAATAATGACACTGTTCTGGAATACATTGAGCTATACAAAGTAAGTTGAGTGCTAAGCCGCTCTGTTATTACTTCAAACAAGGAGAAGAGCAAGAAGAACGAAAACATCACACGCACAACAACACGACAACGCATAGGCGGGAGGTTTCTTTTAAAAGCAAAATAAAAACTACTTTCCTTGTTTCAAAACTATATACTTACGCTTCACTACCTACAATAACACTGTAGGGCACGACGTGCTGAAGACAAAGCACCAACATTTTTGCGTACTACTATTATCGTGATCACGATCATGAGAAACTAGAAATACTCTGCGTATTTATGTATTTGACTACACTTATAAACAATGCACGCCAGTCTTTCCATCCAACTTGCAAGATAAAATAAAAAAAAAGAGAATAATCATGGCTTGCCTATTTTTTTACCAACGGTCCATTTCCCAGAGAGGAAAGAAAATGGTCTACTAAAAACGATAGCATTATAAAATAACCAACTATACATGTAGATAAAATTTTGGGCATTTTGCTAGATGTAGTATGTACTTTTAAGTGTATCAAAGACTCACTAAAAAATTGGATAGTTTTACGGACAAACTGTACTGTGCAAAATGCAGGTATACGGAGTAGCACCAAAGTGTGGATTGAATTCATACAAACGAGTGTTTTAACCATAAAGATGTTAACTCTCTCACTGTCTTGACATTATAGATAGAACGAGCAGAAAATACGTAAATGTATATCTAAATACTGAAATAATACTGCTGCTGGCTATTATACATCCATGATCCATTCATAACCGTCCCGTCCCTCTTTTTTGCAATGCAAAAGGATGCACAAATGGACTGTTAATAGTGACAGTTACGGTTATTACATTTGAACTGGGTAGTGTTATCTGCTAAAATATAGAACATGTCGCTATTGTAAATGCAAGGAGATGCAATGATTCTGTCTCAGCTTTCTTTCAGTCTCAGTTTTTATATCTCTCCTCCTGGGGAAGTAATAATATGGCAGAAGAGAGCAAGGCAAAAAAATGTATGCGATGATGTTCGAAAGAAAAAGTACACACATGCGGACAAATAGGAAAATGCGATAGTAGTAGTATCATCCACTACTACTACATTGTCTATACATTAATGTCGTTTAGTATGCTGTAGTTCTTCTTGCTTTTTCCTTACTCACCTTCATCTATGCCAAACCGCACGTACAATGACAATGGGAAACGTTACAATACTTTTTCATGCACACACAAATACAGGCCGAGGTGGGGAATTTCATGCAACTACATAGCCCGGAAACGACGGGCTGCCAGTTTAGGGATTTCCTACTTTTCGATGACACGGACCACGATGGAAAACTTCATGTCAACGAATTCTTTTCAAGCTTTAGCCATTTTTATGGTAATCCTGTGTATTTATATAAAGTGAATTGAAACCAGGCCACGTACGCCCTCAATTTATCACTGCTTTAGGGGTTTACTCCCATTTTTATACTTTTTTATCCAGATATTACCATGATCTCTCTGGACAAAGCGTTGGAGACTCGTGTCTATTACGCTGTTGAAGGTACTGATATTACGTTACGATGCGATATTACCGGAAGTCCACCACCCTACATACTATGGAAAAGATACGGAGTCGATTTGTCAACCCTGAATCAAGAAGACCAAGTACATGTTTCGGACGGCACCCTTTCATTGATGATTCCCCATGTTCAAATGATTCATTCCGGACATTTTACATGTGAATCGCCAAGAAATTCAGAGGTTTTGCAGACTCATAAACTTGAAGTTCTCAGTAGGTCACTTCCATTATTTCAAATTACATACTTTTTCAACTACCTTTCACAATGAATGATACGCAATAAAATTGTAAATGTCAATCACGTTTGCTTTTTGCCAGGAGAGTTTATTATATTATACTTTTTTAAACGTGTAATGACGCCTGTTCTATCTTTATGCGTTTAGCCCAACCGTACGTTGTTATCACTCCAAAAGTAAGTTGGAAACGACCCGGTGAGGATTTGCTTCTCATCTGTCGCATAGTGCTTCCCATCATTGATTCATCATCAGCAAAGGATCTTGCAACTGGTCACTCGACTCCCGACGATACGGCTGGAGCAGTCAACTGGGTCTGGCTATTCAATGGGGTTCCATTGAGAGAGCTGCCAAAATCAGATAACAGCAATAATAACAACAAATATATTTTTGAAAACTCCTCGTCTTCTGAGGAAACAGCGGGAATCAGTAGACTCCGACTGCAAGAGATTTATTTTCCCGACATTGGGTTTTATACCTGCCAAGCCGAAAATTCTGCCGGGATTGGGAGTGCCAGCGCTTCGCTTGTAGTTATTGATCCGAATTCTAAACCAGGTTGGTCTTATCACCATAATAAGATTTTGATAAAAGGAAGAAGAATTCTTGTGAAATTGAATATTATATTTTGTTTGTGTTGTTGCTCGTGTAACTCATACACGAAACAAAACCTCTATAAGGGTAGCTCTACGACTACATTAAATTATCATCACAAGCAGCATACATCATAGTATATTGCATAATAATGTCAGTATGTGGGTGGGCTTTTGTTTACTTTCTCGATTCTTGGTGTGTCTGCACGTACGTGAAACATCACTATCCATTCCAACATCAACCCATCGCACATCATCATTTCAACAACACCAACAACAGAAGTTCAGGCTCTGCACAACACGAATGCCAAACAACTTCTCGTATTTCATCGAAACGGGCTTGCCTCTTACAGCGCTGAAAACTGCGGCTGGCTCTGGGAAATATTTGGCGATGATGTTCTTCAATCCTCCACAAAGAAGGGGAAGGATGCGGTATGTGAGACGTTTTATGTGATTACATGCGTGTATGACAAGCTTTACGACATTATATATCAAAATGCCTCAATTAATTCTACCATTTGCAGTACAATTGTGTGCCGCCCCCAACTGCGTATCAATAAAGCCCTGGCTTGGCAAAGTCTCAGCTTGCCTTCTAATTATCCTCATTAATAATAACAATAATAAAAGCTTGCCAAAGTCAACTTGCTTCATAGCGTGCAATATGGTGCAAAGCATAAGCTCTCTATATTTTAACCCAACTAGGCACGAGCCGTTTGCGACCAGTTTCACAGTATCTGCGATTGGGGCAAGGCGGTCCAAGTCTCTCCAAATTACGTCTACTCAGCACAGCCATCCCAGGACAGAATTTTGCTGATAGATGTTGGTGCAGCACAATCCATTGGCAATGCTGTTGAGATTATTGAAACGTGTGCCAATATAAACAGGATGGAGTACGTTTCGTACACTGACCAGCTTTGGATTAGATGCGAAGTGGATCCTGATAAGAGACAAACAGTGCTTTTCAACGTGGTTGAAAACGCTAGCAAAGGAGATCATCACAAGGCCATTCAATTTCCGCTTCAACGGGATGCTCCGGGTGGTGAAGGTCCCGTCAGGATTACCGAAATATATCTTCCGTCTCATCAAGATGGAAAGCGAGGGAAGAAAGACTGTCAGTTCGCATTCGTATCCCTTTCAGATGAACAGTCACTACGAAAGATAGACTTGAAAACATTTACATATCACAAGAATAGTTATATCAACCTCACCAAATGCATTCCCCATCAAATCTTTTATTCTCTTTCATGTAAGTTATAACCTCGGCAGTAGTGGTAGTATTATTAGTTAGTAGTACTATCTATCTGCAGCTGACAAACAGAAAAGCAAAAGGTAGAAAACGATAGAGAGAAAGAAAGAGAAAAAAACGAAGGAAAAATAACATATGTCAGAGTAGAATTTATTAGTTTTCTCTTAAATGAAAATAGTTTCTCGTTTTATTTAACATCACTGCTTTCTCTCTGTGTGTTTCTCTCTCTCTCACCCTCTCTCCCTATTTATACATGTATGTATTTTTGTTGCTTCTTTGATCACAGGTACTATTAGTATTATCAACTGTTTGGATCCTCAAAGGAAAACTCCAAACGGTCAACTCGTCGTTGATACTCTATCCAATAGTGTTCGCTATAAAACGACGGAAATCAGTGGGATCTCCATTGTTTCCTCAGACAATCGCATTCTTCTCACTGAAAAGCATGTGGAGAACAATACTCATTTGTTTGTACAACGGATAGGAGGTACGTATTCATACAGACATATCATTATATATTTTCTGTTTATCATGATTGAACTACATTCCCACTCGTGACTGTCTGCATAAGCTACCCATTTAATTTTGCCTAAAAATAGTAAAAGGAGAAAAGTAGCATGTAGTTGTTCGCCTAATGTAAATGTGATGTAACTGCAACCCTTCACATTTAAAACATCTCTCCATCCATCCAACTCCATTCATGCATAATACATTGACGATTAGGTACATATGTATACGGAAACTACTTTTTTGATGTGTGTCCTTTCGTTTACTTTTCATTATATACAGTATACGAAATCAACCTGCTTTCGCATTTCCTTCTGTCGGGCCATTACACAAATATTCGCATTGTACATTCAACCGTAAGTTCAGCCTACGCCAGTGTAGCAAAATTAGCTGGAAAGGAAGTCCTAATAAGTTTGCAAACAGGTAAAAAAAACATTTATTGTTATAGTTTAATTTGATAGAACAAACTGAATTTTTACGCAAATAATATGGCGCAATCGTTTGCTGCATGATCTCTAGCTCTACCTATGACCTATAATATACTTTCCCTTTCATAACAAGACGGGGAATGTGAAACAAAACCAATTTTCACGAGCAACTTTTTACAAAACGACATCTAGTGGCTAGAAAAGCATGTCTTGGTGAAAGTGAAAGCCTTTATTTAAGCATTTAGAGACTTTTCATAGAAGTCGCTACTGTAGAAAAGCTTAGAGTATGAATAGGTGAAACCGAAACCGTTGTTGTTGCATGAAAAGTTTTTGAAGAGAAAAAGCGACATGATAATCTATGAAGATAACTTATTGATTATTGTCATCCTGAACAGGTGAAGTCCAGTCTGCAGATGATCTCTTTAATATGGTGCCTCACAATAGCAGAGCAACTGCATTGTATCCAGCTGACAGCGCATTTCCTTTGAAAACCGATAAAAGCGTAATTGTGATGGATGCAGAAACATTGAGACCCAGATGCAAATTTTACGAGGAAATTCCTGAGCTACAGAGTTTTTTAACAGTACAATCCTAAAACGACTTGTATGTAGATAGATGTCTTAAGCAAATAAATGATATATATTTATGAACTGTTAAGAACACCATTAACCACTTTTATGATTGATATTCTGTGTAACTATACAATGTATACATATCCAAGAAAAATATGAAATTTACTAATAAAAATTGACTTCATTAAATACTGCTCGTTAAAAACACCGCAGAGGCAGTGTATATACTACCCAGCAAGGTTTGAAATCCTCAATTCATGTATGCATTACGTTGATTCATTTTAGCAGTTTTCACCTGTGAAAAAAACCTAACCTTGTCGAAACTGAGCGATCTATTTCAGCAGAAAAGCAATATTCCGCATACCTTTATAATCTGACCCTGGCTACTCACCCTGATTTTTCATTCAATTCAAAAGGAATTGTCCATAAAAATGTAAAACTACCATGCAACTTTTCCATCCATCCGGAGGTGAATTGAAGTACCATGTCATGTCAACTACAGTTATGCATTATCGAAGGTAGCCAGTCAACGGATGGATATCATCATTAGAATACATACTTTTATGCTTTCAGTAAACAATCGTGAACGCTCACAAAACTGAATGCTACCAAATGTGGTAAATAATTGATATTATGACAGTAAAACATTTTACCGAAATTGACTAAAACGGACTAAACTTAGTTGTGGTGTATTTACTTTCAATCATCTCCAACTCAAATTTAATCAGTGCGACCATTTGAGGTGCTTTCATTTTGAATGCAAATTGTAATGAATACGCAGTAACTTATTTATTATAAAATTTTATTCGCAAACATTATGGGTCGACCTGCGTCTGTAGAGCAGAGCATTGTATTCGTAGATAAAGAGAAATCACTGGTTTCAACCAAAACACCATTTTATATATTTTAAGTTTTATTGTTATAACTTTACAAATTAAAAGGCTTTAATTAGATCCAAATATTTTATTTTGTATACTACCTACTTACTAACACAAAATCAAAACTCTGACAGTCATTATTAATAATAGTGTATCTTTTACGAAATCTCGACTCAGCACAGACATGAAGTTGTCAACGACAAGGATAAACAATAAAGCAAATGAAATAATGCGCTGGCTTTGTTTTGACAATTGTCAATTGTGTACCATATGAAACTTCATTAAACTACAAATTACTGACACAAAATTTAAAAAAGGAAATATATTTGGTTGTAGTATAATGGAGACAATTAAATGGTTCAAAGTTCGAGCTTATTGAAATTTATCAAAAGGAAAACCACGTTGAAAATAAAATTCAAATTAGATTATTTTTTTTACATGCCACTATTGAAAAATCTTATTTTAAATTACTATCAACCTGTAGCGCTACATCAAGTACATTTACTTATCTCTGGCTTATATTTCTACACAAAGATAAAATACATCCATAGCAGAGACACGACAGAACTTAAGTGAAAGCCGCGTACACACTTTTAATACCAATTTTATATTTCCTGAATAGATTTTTACAAGAATTCCCACTCGATCCTTTTAAACAAATTATTATTTTTTCGCTTTGTTTCTTCTTAAGGT
>JAHZMZ010000790.1:0-11025 GCA_027743805.1 Lepidocyrtoides sp. E14
TAATTAAGGGTAAAATTTTACCTTTATTTTCAAAAGTATCGTTTTTGCACTCTCCATAGAGCTTGTCGCTATGTGTTATCTTTCTTCGTTTAGGATGTTAAAACGAACTAAGCAAGCCTGTAGACTTGTTTGAAGATGATTACATGGGAAAAAGCATCAATGAATGAATCTGAAGAAAAAAGTCTTGGGATAAGTTTTTATAAAATATAAATGAATGAATGAGCAAGCCCACATGTTGAAAAGGTTGGAGTATCATCTAGACACGACATACGACTCCCTCACCGAACCATCTTGGAATGGAATGAGCAGGAACAAATATCATCTTGCCCTTTTGTTAATAATGAAAAATCATATTCTCCCAGGAAAGGGAAATATAATATATTTAAAAAAGCTGAACGTACACATGTATTATACAAATAAATGGGTCCTAAAATCCGAGAATATTGAGAATCGCCATGCACAATGTATTCCCACAGAAAAATTTATTTTAAAAAAATCAAATTTTTTGTTGTTGAGAGCATCCCCACTAACCTCCTCCGCAAACGAAGCATGTACAAGAAAGACTGTAGTTAAAAAATCAAGTACATAAAAGTAACACACTCTCATGATGCCACTTCTGACAATTATTACATTTCTCTGGATATCCGACATGTGTCTTACTTATAGATGGCATATAAAGTTACCTTTTGCACGACTTGCACCTATTCATTTTCTATCTCAACTTGGTATAACATGGTAAACAAAAGGGGAATAATAATGACATCATTACCTGACAACTCTCTTGATCTTCTCCTCTGCATAGTCATGTGAATTAATGAGTTTTCTGTCTCTTCCTTCCTGCACTTTATCTACCTACCTATATACTCATCAACTCATCTTGCTCTTAAACTTCTCCGAAATAGAGAAAAGAAAAGAATATGCATGCTTACCTACAACAGAGATTGAAGGTGCTAAAAATATCATGACTTTTTTGTCTTCCTTCTTCTCATAACCCAGTCAGTCAGTCAGCGTCAGTAGCAAAATGCTCATCAATCTGTTCTTATCATACCAGGCTATTATTCTAATTCCCGCACACACTATTGTTTGGTGATGATATGTAATTTTGTGATGATGATGTTGATGACGTGATGAATGTCAAGGATGAAAATTACTATTCGTAAGAGCGCTTGTTATCGTCGTCCGTCACTCGTCATCCCTATTCTTAGTTTGAATCTGTTGTTCACTGTTAATGGAGGTGTTGGTACATTGGAGGAGTCAGTGTCACTTATATAAAGTGTGGCGGAGCCCCTTTTGCATTGCGCTTTTCACAATGATATTTCCAATTTATTTTCTTAATAATGATCATTTTCTGATGGCTTTCAAGTCAAAATCTAGCCGAATAAAGGGTAATAATCTTCTGGTGTGTTGCAACATGAGTCATCATGATTCTTATTGTGGTGCACTATTTCATTTTTCATTTTTTTATTATGTTGCATTGCACCCATAAAAATAAGCCGACAATGGTTGACCGATTGATCGAATTCCACAGTCGATTGAACTGTTCTGTCAAATATGTGTGTGGTATAGATATCATCATTGTTAATTGTGGTCTCATGCATTGGTGTGACGGTATACAATATTATGTACTTTATTACAAAGTTTAAAAGTGTGGAATTCGGTCAATTTAGTTTTTTGTGCCTGAAAAGATGACGGTCATCTACTGGGTGGTGGTTTGTATTCCTGTCTTGTTAGCAAAATGATGTGCTAATAAAAAAAAGAAATGCAGCAGTAACAGTTATCTTTTAGTCGGGTCCGGTAGATTTATCTCTGAATTTGTAATAAAAAGTTAGGTAAAGCTTCTTCTCTTACAGCGATTAGCCAACTTTTGTTTTGACTTTGGCCGATAGAGATATGATGCCAATTACATATTCTATCTTCGTTGATATTTGTGAGTGTGCTAGTGCAATAGGAGATAAAATGATGTTGATTTAAAACTTTGATGAGTCTGATATAGACATGTTCACCAAAAATGACAATTTACAAAACAGATAAAGAAAGGTAGCGGAGGCTATCTACAGAAGTGAATTTTGCATACAGCTAGATTAAGTAGATTTTTTTAATGGCTTACACAGCTAAGAAACTATAAGCCATTGCGAATTCAATGTGATGATAATAAAACTTCTAGCATGATAAAGTTGATACAACTGCTTGGGAAGATTTTCAATAGCTTACGAAGACATTGATTGAAATATGGTTGTTGCGCGAAATGTTCACGAATGAAATGATGTGCCATGTGAAGAAAAAATATTTATATTAGTTCTGTAAATAAGCATTACTAATAAGATAAGACTCATACAAAATTAAAATAAAATGCTCCAATTATTCAGTTTTTCACGCTTGATTTAGTTGGTGTACTAACTTTCAGTTCTTAATTCGTAATTATTATGTTTCGTCTAATTTTTCACTTGACATAAATTGACCTTTTTGTACTAGCGATTCCAAATTTGTTGTCCTAATCCTCATTATTAGCAATACAAAGACCTTTCAAATGATGTGCCACATACTACGTTTTGCTATAAAAATCATTTCAGTTGTGAACTGAGCTTCACCAGTATCTGGAAACCAGTAATTTATCTGTAAATATTTTATTCTATGATAGTTATCAGCAGGAATGTCATAATAGGTAAGATCAAATTTTTACTTGCTTCATTGGGAAGGTCGTAAGTTTTTTGGTTTCATTTTGGAAAAGTTTACTGTTTCAGTTATGTGTGTGAATTTCCTTTGCCTTTAGTACAATATCCAATCACTTGTTTGACAAAATACTCTTGCTTTCTCCTATTAGAAACTATTTTTGTTTGATTTTAACCCCCAAGTCAATGTAGATGTAATTTTCATTTGGAAATACAACAAGGTATAGTAGTTAATAATTGTAACCAGTATCTGGAAACCAGTAATTTATCTGTAAATATTTTATTCTATGATAGTTATCAGCAGGAATGTCATAATAGGTAAGATCAAATTTGTATTTGCTTCATTGGGAAGGTCGTAAGTTTTTTGGTTTCTTTTTGGAAAAGTTTACTGTTTAAGTTATGTGTGTGAATTTCCTTTGCCTTTAGTACAATATTCAATCACTTGTTTGACAAAATACTCTTGCTTTCTCCTATTAGAAACCATTTTTGTTTGATTTTAACCCCCAAGTCAATGTAGATGTAATTTTCATTTGGAAATACAACAAGGTATAGTAGTTAATAATTGTACTAAGATGCTTAAGAAAAAATAAAGTAGTTCAACAACCAAAAATGAGAATCACTTTGTATGTGACTTTTCTTGCTGTTCTGTTGAATCATCCAGCCAAGCCTAACGACAGCATCTTTCCCAACTACTTTATGAGTTTTTTCATTAGCAAGACCCTCAGTATTTCATGCTGATCCGATGGTCATCATCATTAATGGATTTTGGTTATGCTGTTGACATCACTTCTCCCCTGTGTGATCTGGTCAACATGGCTGATTATCTGGTTCACACCCATAGTAGCTTTAATATAATGTTCCTCATTGAGTTTACCAAAAGTTTCCCTCTGACTCTTGAAACCACTTTTCTTAAAATTTTACAGGGCATAACCGCTTTAGATTTTTATTGACCACGAGTAAATGAAATTTTCATAATATAATGCAGAGACATATAGTAAGTTAGTTTGCAATCAAACTGCATAAAGTAATGAGCATTTTACGACGACGTGGTGGTGGCAGTAACCCAAGTGCTAAATGACGTCATTACATCACTTTTTATATTTTCCATTGTCAACATTATTACATTTACGGCGAAATCAACAGGAACTGATCAAAGTACAGAAAACTAACTTAAAATGTTACAAAAAACTCGAAGAAGCTTTCAATTTTATTATTAGTAGTTTTTTTAAGGATGGGCAGTTTGCTGGCCACAAAACTACAAATTTAATGAAGAAATGATTTTCATCGATTGATGATGTTGTCGTAGAAGAACAAAAAATCGTTTTTCCACACGATACCACTCACAGCTCCTATCTTTCTTTTTACACCCATTGGCCGCAAGTGATGTCGTAAAAGTTTAAATGGGAGCCGTTTCACATGCATACTCATCAACGTTATTCGATTACAGATCAATGACTGGATAACACAGTAGTGCTTTTCTTACTGGCTTTTGATTGTTTCTTTGCGTGTCGATATGTTAATTATATCCTCCATACCTTCCTCCCTATAGCTTTTACTCGTTTGCTTCCAGCCATTTGATTTTTTTAATTTTTGTTGACCTTGATAAAAATCAGGTATTTTTTCAATTATCTCTTCTTTTCAGTCAGATTTACATTTTTTTCCCTTTTCTCCACTCTCAAAGGCTTGGTGGACACCGACGGGACGCGTAAGACTTGGAAAAAATAACATTGACTAAACATCAGTTAGTATTCAGCAATGATACAGATATAAATCCATGCAGCTGCATAATAATGGATAATGTAAAAAGAAGGATTATTTAAATGCTTCTAACAAACTCCCTTCCTCCATTCGTCATCCTCCACTCTTCGCTATTCTCACATTGACTATCTCTGTTTCTCGATCACAACAATAATATTTTAACAATTATCATTTTTCTTCGTCTTGTGACATCAGTTATGAATAGATAGTGATCGTTTTTATAATACAGCAGGCTTGCAGTTTGACTATAATGTGCTTCAAGGGACCTGTGAAAAAAAACGACTCTGTGTGCACAACTGAAATGTTTGCTTGTGAGCTTTTACTTATTTATTTGGCTTAAATCTTGAAAGGCTCAAAAAGTAAGCATTAGCATTTTCTTGTATCTCTCTAAGCTTTATTTTACGCATGCATAAATGCAATCCTCCATGTTTCATGATGATGATGATGATATGGTGCAACTGCTGCCGCTTCACTGTCATTGTAAAAAAGTCTCCACATTATTCAAAGGGACCTTCTTCGTCCCATCCTCACTAATCCGCAACTTGTCAAGCAGAAATATAAATTATCTGTGTGCCTTTGCTGGGTATGATTATTGCCTTCCGCCACAGACTGGACTGAACTACTACGTAGCGCAGTCTACGCTACCATTATATGCTACAGGCAAGGATTTATTTTCGGAATGCGGTATTATGCCTTCACGTCTTGGTCTCAGTCTTCAACAGTTGACGAATCTTCCATTTCTTTTATACTTACCATACCATAACACCAGGCAAATCCTGTTAGCATAAGCTCGTTTCAGTGTTGCGGAAAAGATACCAGCAGCAGGCAGAAAGAGAGACCATCTTCTCATGAGGATTCCTCATGAGGATTCCTCATTATATGGACATGATGGCAAATGACAAAGTGATGTAGTGATGTCCCATCCGAATCCGACCGAGATGCATCATGATGAAACGGTGGGATTGGGTACTTCACTAATCCGGGACAAATTCTATTTTTTCTTGCTTTTTGTCATTCTGTTTTTATTTAGGGACATATTTTCCATCTGGCTCCAACCAAAAGCTACAAAAGAAGTCTCATTGCTCATCAGCTCATTATCATCATCAGTGGCCGTCACAAAAGATAAATGTAAAATTAAATGTTGCTGCGCGGATTTTAATAACAATTGATCACAATGATAATAGCAGTAGTAATGATGATACCGATGAAATCTTCCTTTTCCTCTTTGGCTTTCTTCTTGGAAATTTACACTGCATCATAAAAAGAGAGAAAATTACACGTATGGAGGAATAGGGACTATGACTGAGACTGGAGCAACTACATACTGGAGTAACAACAATAAAACTGAAATGGTCGATAATTCCAGGACCGGATAAATAAAAAGAATTATCCTCGAAAACTGATGATAAAGAAGATCCTCGTAGTTGTATGCATGTATTGTTACAGATTGTTGAGGATGATACGGTTGTATCATTGTGTCTTAATCCAGTTGACTCACTTTTTTTCATTGTTGTGATGCACGGATGTGATAAATACTAATGCTCTTCTTCTTATAAAAAGGAGGTACAAGCATGGGAGTACAGAAATGAAGGACATGTTTGTTGGCTTTGGCTTTGGATTGTAGGTACTACAAATGCTCCCTTTCCATCATCTCTACTTTTCCTACTCTCCCACGATAACAAATTGAGGCATGTCTTTTTCTTTCAGCATTATACCACCATCATACATGCATATGCCTAACTGGCATGTTGTTTTTGTTGTAATTCTTCTTGGTAAAAAGTAAATGTTAAGCTTTTTTACTAACGAAAACAGACAAACTGGGTTTTTATCATTGTCATCGTCCCGTAGTAGCTGTATGTAGCGTCTGTCGTTTTCTTGCGTTGTCTTTGATTGTGGCTTTCTTAGTGACATGAAGGTTTCTGTATCACTGAGTGTAGTTTTATGAAATAAAATAACCTCGTTCGTGTGTATTAGTTGTTTGCTGGTAGGTAGACTTAAACCGAGAGGATTACAATTTGTTATGCATGACTAAATCCCTTGTGCTTTTTCTTGGACGGAAAAATACAAATCATCAATTGATACTAGAAGCTGGAAAAATTTCGACTTTTTGTTTTTTTTAAATATCTATTAACTGCTACTATATCTGTGCTATAAAATTTTATGAGTAAAAAGTTTCACACAGTACAAGAATTTGGTCACAAATGTTTCTTATCTGACACATGTTTTCGACAAATAGATTTTGTCTGGGAAGAATCGTTTCTCACATTGTCCTTTCACAATTTTCACATCTCGTGTTTCCAATATTTTTTTACTTTTTACCTTAATTTTTGGATTTAAAATGACGCTCTAAATGAAATAGTGTAGCCTTTCTGGAAAAAAACTTTTTGGACACGTGCGCCAGAAAACAACATGCATGTCATACTAGCCGCAATCTGAGCATTATCACATAGAGATTGTGGATTTTCTTTTTATAAAACTCTTACTACAATGAAAATATTGTTATTTCGATCTTTGAAATAGACTTCCGGTTATTACGCTGCGCTTTTATCGCTTTCTCCTTTTCCAGAAAAAATAAACAAAAAAAAGCTGAAAGAACATTTATAAGATTTTTTTAGGGATGGATCGTGATTGCATCAGAACGTGATATCGAATCTCGTGTTCAAGATGCATAATATAAAAAGACAGACTTGCACATATGGCACCGTCTTTTTTCCTTCTTTGGAGAAAAAAAATCAGACAAAAAATGTACCCATAAAAATAGCGTGGAACACGTAATACATATGCTCAGAATAGCTCGGATAAAGTCCTACGGCTGTACATGCAGAATAAAGATGCATATTATAAAGAACAGGAAAAAAATATGGACTGAAAAGGAACAAGCGGAAATCTCAGTTTTCATACAGTAAGAATTGGATGGGATCCTATATAGTAGCAACCATTAAAAATGAGCATTTCAGCTCACAATCTCTTTGAGCATATCAAGTGATAAGATGACCTCGTTTGTATTGGAGTTTTTCAGGCATTGTTTTTTCCATCGTCGATCCTTTCATATTTCACATTTGTTCATAAAAACGCTTAAAAATAAAGAATATAGATCCAGGTCCAGTTTCCTATCATTTTTTCCTCTCGTGCCCACTCTTCAATCGACACTGGCACTCTTCTTTCACACTCCCACTTCCTACACCCGGATCCACCCGTGCCGTAAAATGTACAATATGGTATACCACAAAAAATTGAATTGATGTATCATCATCTCATCAGACCTTTTCAAATATTCATACTTCATCAAAACATAATTGCTATTACCAATATTACCATCATCATTCCTACCCCTCTATATTGCTACAAATGCCTACACAGATGCTCTTTTGAAGGGTACCAACTCCTAGCACAGGCCTGGAAAACTGGCATCAGCCCACTCAGCTCAATTTTGAGGATGAAGATATTTCAAATTCTTCACAAGCATGTCACCGTTAAAAAGCGACATTGCTGTTGAAAATTCCTGTTTGTGGAATTTTCTGATGTAGAGGCAGAGTTTTAAAAAATTCCTCACGGCATTATTCAAAATTTTCTCTTCTGTTATACTCCATTTTTAAGACATTCGAGTAACTTATGGATAGCACTTATTTCTTACAGTTGTCTGGTTCACTCTAGTCAAAGAAGACAGGCTGGAAAAATGCATGATGTTGCAGCAATGCACTTGTTCAATGGAATAATGCAAGCTTTGTAATAAAGAAGACATTTGTCTTGTTCCAGGCTTCCTGACATTTGAATAGGAAAGTGTGGCATGGCATGGCATGGCATTTGGAAAATAAATAAGTGCTTCTATCTGCCGCTCAACAAGAAGTTAGTGCAATACTACTGTGCAATGTAAGGGAACAAAAGAGTTGCAGTCCGTTTCTTGCGAGTGGGTGAATAAAAANTCAACAAGAAGTTAGTGCAATACTACTGTGCAATGTAAGGGAACAAAAGAGTTGCAGTCCGTTTCTTGCGAGTGGGTGAATAAAAAGACTCCTCTTATTCTTTTCTAGCAGCAGTAGCAGCAGATCACTTGAGTGTAAAACAGGCGATGAGTAATTTGTCTTTGTTATCCGACTATGTGATGCTTGATGCTGCTGCTGTATGTATAAGCAGTCAACCTGCCATGAAAACTGCTGACTGGCTCCTCACGCCATATAAAAGGGAGAAAAGTATGCCTAAAAAATAAAAAGCAAAAGATGCCAATGTATTGTCGTAGTCTTTATGAACTGTTGCAATGATATGCATGCTAGAAAATGTGAAGACAGCAAACTTTCAAAGGATCAGGGGAAGTATTTTCCATTTTTTCCAACTACTGGTTCATCATTCATGTCAATCATATTTCAGATAGCAAAACAATGAGTCTTCCACACCAGCCAATATAGTACGTAGACGACAAAAAATAGATTACAAAGGATCCAGGGGAAGTATTTTCCATTTTTTCCAACTACTGGTTCATCATTCATGTCAATCATATTTCAGATAGCAAAACAATGAGTCTTCCACACCAGCCAATATAGTACATGGACGACAAAAAATAGATTATTATTATGTTTATGCAGTGGCCAGTTGTAATATCATTATCGTAATCGCCATTTTTAGAAAACATGCGATCCCAATTCAATACTTTAACAAAATGAAAAATCTGCAATGAAATTGCAATTTGTACCACTCCAAGTAAACGTGCCATATCGTTCTTCCGTGTTGCTAAAATGGCAGAAGTTGTTGGAGTACCTGTGTTAGTGCTGTGTGTGATGGTACTTTTAATGATGATGATGATGAACTAGGTACATGTACAATTTTCTATCTTTCTTTTGCCTCACTGCTGGCATCCTGTATTATTATTACTACAGATTGCTTTATCTGTAAAATCGTAACTTTATACTCTTTGACTTAACTTTAGGCCTCGCTTCCGAACTGAATGAATTCTGCGGATACTATTACGTCAACCTAATTGCCTTCAATTTTCATAACATGCAGCAATGGAAAGCAAATAAAAAATCTTTCAACTTTTCATCATCTTAAAGTGATACGTGTGTCATCCTTATCATTTTACAGACATGCCAAGCCAACGATTGCCAACATCTTCGTTATCATCATGTCAATTGCATAAATTATCGTAATGACATGCATAACATGATCATCCCATCTTCTCAAGTCCAAATAAATATGTTCATAACTCAAAACGACACATATGCATAATACTAACTTCGTGGGAAAATATTGATGAGTCTCTCAAGTCAAAAGTGAAAACATTGATATTTAGCTAGCTTAATGGTTGAAAATCAGTGTAGAGATGAGTGCCGTGCACAGTAGCAAAAAGCTTTCTCATATTTCTTAATTTAATGTGTGTGCATGCGCTTTCGTATCCAGTAAATTAGTTTGCTGTAAGTGAATCACTGGACCTCACACATTAATTTAATGATGATGACCAGTTTTCCACTTGCTGGTTCCAGAAGTAACACCAATTTCACAACACCATCTTCACCACCGAGATCAGCTTAGCGTCTGTGTAGTAACAGCAGTAGTAGTTCTCTTTCCATTTTTTGTTCCGTTCATTCAAAAAAATTAAAACGATGATGAGCAACATGAATAAGATGAGAGGATGCTTTCTTTTCTTCTGATACTCTCTTGTTGAGTGAGTGATTACATAAAATATGCATATTATTACCTCCATTACTGTTTCATTCTCATTAGAAGTATCGCTGTGTGGTCTGCCCTGGCATAGGCCTTCATTTCAGAAACACTCAGACAGAGGAAAATAGTCCTCACAGCTATTTCGTACTTTTCTTTAAAACCAATGTCCAGTTTTTATACATGTGTGTAGTCTCTCCTCCCCGTGTTATATTATGCAACGTAAAATAATAATAATATGCATGCATTCAAGATTTGCTAGCTACAGGGCCAGGGTCGTCGCCATCACCGATGAATTACTCAACTGGCTAAACGCACATTTTAAAATGTATTAAACTCCGCTGCAGGAAGAACAACAACTGGTGCTCCTGCAATTATTATTATGAATCATGATTAGGCAATAATAATAATAATTGCAACGATATTGCAGCCAAAACTTTTCAATACAAAAAAAAAATTCTAGCATTCCTTTTATCAACCAACCTAATGAACTGCGCTTGTTCTAGGTTACTCTGGATTTGAATACATATTTTTGCTCTATTGTGAGCCACACGCAAAGATTTTATTGGACCGTTATGGAATAAAAATTTGACAAGAAAAATAGATTTTATTTTATGCCAGATGGACTTACATGACTAACATAATTCTAAAATGATAGCGAAACAAGTGAAATCAGGCACTTTTTCCTGTTTTATGATGGCTTTCGAATGTTACCATATTGTTTTGGTTAGTCCGATTTCTCAAGACAAATACAGTGTAAGTAAGTCACCACTATATATATAAACTATGTAATATAATCATCATCATCAAACTGCAAATCATTTGATGGGAACATTGCATTGGTACGTTATAATACATATTCCTCAAAGTTAAATTCACAGCTTGGTTTAACCAACACTACCATTACTGTCGTATTTTAGGTGCAGACAAACTATTGCATAAGTAA
>JAHZMZ010000792.1:0-21642 GCA_027743805.1 Lepidocyrtoides sp. E14
TAAAGATTCACGAAAAATCGTCTTCTTTTAGATTACAACATATAAAGCCAAAAAAATAATGAGCGATCATGGTGGTGAGCTATATATTATATCATGTAATGTATGTATGTATTTCCCTCGGAAGTTTGTCGATAGTGCTTTGGTTTTCTTTCAAAATTTTTTTATTGTGGCTTTTCGTAAGGAGTTTAAGTTAGTCCTTCACCATTCCCTTATTGACAGCCTACTCTCTCACAAACAATAAGTTATAAGATTTCTTTAAAGCCACCGTTTTCCAATCGAATCCTTCCTAAAGTTATAAACTAGAAAGAGTCAATCAAAGTATAAGTATAGCCGTGTAATAAAGTACCAAAAACTACTACCGTTTCACCTACTACTTCCGACTTTTAGCAGTTTTAACATTATTTACACTTGACGCTTTTATGAATATGACCACATTAAATAAACCAACTGACCAGAGTTACTGTGAAAACAGTCATGGAACCTTTGTTTCGTCCAGTTGGGAAGAGAAAAGTTGCTTTCTTAAACCGATCACTACACCATTATACGTATGTATTATTATTTTACTAGTTTTTCCCTGTCTGTGATATTTCAAGCTAAAAATAGCTGTCCGTAGCTAGAAAGTTCTACGTTTCAATTTTACAAAATAGGCCATCTCATAGGTAGCCCCTAGGCGTAACAAAGAGAATAATTTGATGGTCTTTTTGTTTTATATCAGCTCCCACCTTTCATGAAATTACATTGTCGTTAGCCATAACTTCATGTACCTATTTCGGAACATTTTATGAAATTTCACTGTTGTATTTTTAAACATGCTTACCGTCGTTATTTACAGCAGACAATTTTCCCTTGTGAATGGTTTTGAAGGCACAAATGCAGCAACTGGATTATTGGTGTCCAACCGCATTACAGTACTATACAGTGGGTAATCAAATTTTAATCTTGAGGTCGCTATGAGCCAATGTAAGCAAGTACACAAATAAATTGTGTTTTCGTAAGCATGTGCATACCTAAATGGGAAGTGGTACTCACGTAGTTCACATTTCACATAAATTACTTGTCTATGATCTCATTTCTATAATTCGCATAGGCAAACATTTATTTATATTCCAACTTGCAAACAACACACTCAAGCTGAAATAACAGAGGAACTAGTGGAAGTAGATTCAGCTGCGTTGATTAATAATTCGCCTTGTGTATCTAAGCTAAACTAACGACAAATTTGTTGTAGCAAGGACAAAGTTCAAAGATAATACAAACAAACAAACAACTAGCATGGTATAAAGTTTGCTGAAAATGAAAAAAATTTCCTTCAACTCCGTGAAATCATTCTTGTTCAACTTGCACAACTTGCTTTTTTGAACCGAAACTAGGAAAAGTGATGATTTCCATCATCTGAAATGTATGTACCTACGTTGGGAAAGGCAAATTTATCTATTCTTGTAAAGTAAGTTTATGCAATGTATACACACTTGAACAGAATGCTATGTAATACTGTTCCGAGGCTTTTGCTCAGCAAAGTCTACTAAAAAAAGTAATAGTGTCTGTTTCACATCAAACAGGTTTATTTTGTAGTTATTTCTTCTCCAGATTGAAAATATGCTTACACACACGAATGCGCATTCTTAATAAAACTAGTACTGAGATTCAAGATTAAATTATTTTTTCTACATACAACACACGCATGTGCCTGGCATTCTGATGAAATCCCAAAGAACAATAAATATATGCAGAATTGATGATCAAATAAACTGTTGTAACGTTGTATGAATTAGGCTCCTGTCCTGGGTCACGCACACATGGTCCATTTGGCATCTTTTTGATTTGGAGCATCTAGTCTAGCCTGCTTAGTGAATTGTGCTTATATTCAGTTTTTAAATTGCGAAAGATATTCAGCACATTTTGGAATTATTAAACAATAAAAATCAGTGTCTGAAGAGATTTGAAACAGTGTTAAGTGACAAATCCCATGCTGTGACGAAGAGTATTTTTGCAACCACAAAATTCATTATATTCAACTAGCTATCATGTATATAGATCAGGTATGTACGTAGTACGTACGTACGGAACATTTTCCTGAAAGGAAATACAAGAGAAGGAAAGAAATATGGTTCTGTGTTGCGATAAAACTCGAAGGCGAACGGATGGCAATCATCTCTAGACGGACTGATAAAATGAAGGTTGTCAGCACAAGGAAATTTAAGTAATGTTGTACATTTGCCAATGATAATGTGCAAAATCTTGCTTGACTTTTTTATATGCTAATTGTACAAGATATGTCTGTGCAAGCAAAAGTTTGACTCGAAAACTTAAAATGTCGAAGATGAAGTTGACAACCGTCCTCAATCTTTTGTGTACTTCTCCTGCACACTCATTCATTCCATTCTCATTCTCAAATAGAAAAACTTCTTGCAGTAACAACTGTTTCCATTGCTGAGATAGAGATAGAGTATTCATTTCTTGAAGCTTCACTGGAATATGAATAAGGAGGATTGTAATGTTATGAAAATGTTCTTGGTGCAGAACACAGTTTGGCTTGTTTGGTAGTTTTAGTCTTTCAGATAAAAAACGTATTTATAGCTTGTCAAAGTAGGTACTTGCTTTATGTCGCTATTGTATCAACTGTTATCAAATATATGTACGTACAAAATATCAATGAAAATTCCACAAAACATGCTATCAGTTACTTACTTTACTCGTGAACAATTTAAACAAACTGTACAGCTCATTTACATAGTGCTTTTTGTAGGGCCATGTATGCAATGTATCCATTTACCCCAAATCATAATATTCGAGAAACTGAAAAAACTCCGTGTATGATGCTTTACACACAGCTTCATTAAATAATGTGCTTCGTTACCTGACTAAGAAGAATCATCCACTACGTCAAAATGTTGGAAGATAGCCTAGCAAACTCATGTTACCACCTTTCCTATTATATTATTACTTCAGGCGTAAAAAACGTTTTAAAACTTAATAGTGCTTCTAGGAAAATAGAATGTTTGTGCAAATTAAATTCGCAACCTTCCTTCACTACGAATAAAAGCTCATCTTTTTTATCTTTTGATGCAATGTATGCATATAGTCACTATTGTTTAATATTATAAATGAAACTAATTAAGGAAATCAACCCGACATTGCGCAATTAGATAATTCTGCAGACTCAATGGGAAATGCGTCACTAGTACTGGTATAATGGTTATATCAAATTTGGTGGTATTAAGTATGTTGGATTCATAGCGGATTTTGGTATTCCCGTACCTGAATCGGTTTTCTCCGGTACCTTCATCATAAATTTGGTGTCGATACAAGTTGCCATTTGTGGCTCTGAAGCTATAGTGAGTCTTCAATTTTCAGGGGTCTGTTTAGCACCTATGGACTTATAATTTCTCGTTCTCTTCATCCTTAGTTTTACTTGCCACATTTGATGCTGACAGGTACTTTCGCTCTGGAATTTTAGTGATCAGGTCCTTAACGTCACATGCGGACTCTATAATCGAGAGGATTCTGCTATCGACCTTTACCACTACGAAATTCGGTGATGATAACTCTTTCGTTCTCGCGGGTTATCGTGAGTACACGGACGCACAACCAGTTATTCAAAAGGTAACATTAGGATTTTATTGTCTCTTACTAGCCATTTAGGTAATTAATGCAGCAAAAAGGTAAAATGCTAGAAAGTAATGCCCAGTAGTCACAAAAGAGGTTGATTTTTTAATCTTTTGGGCATAGTTTACTGTAAACATATTACCAAGATGGTTAGAACTACCTTTGAATTATCAGTTAGACAAAAAACGGATACATACCTATGTATTATATGCTATCCACAAGTATGTGGATCTAAGTTCAGTGTTGATAATAACAATAGCACAGTTGTTTGGGCGAGGGGATTGGTGGAACTCCTTACTTACATTTTATTTTAGAGCGACGAGAAAACAAAAACGTTACGCCAGTGCTTTCTCCTTACACAAAGAAAATGGTGAGACAAGGAAAAATCTCTGTCCTTTATTAGCAGCTACACAAAAACGGTTAACGAGATTGATCGGTAAGGATGAATTGTGGTTGTTTCAGTTAATGCCGAAGCATTCATCCTTTGACAACAATTGTATCAAAAAGCCAAAGCCTTTGCTGCATTAAATTTTTCCCACCAACCATGCTAGTAAACTGATTCAAAAATAGCAACTTTTTTACCTTCTTAGCATCATGCTTACTTACTTGTACGCACGCAATTGGACAACGTAAGTAGCGTATAAAATGCAAACAAACGCGAATTCACAGTTCAGGGAACAAATTTCAAGATTTGTTCTGTATGATGATGCGAAGGACCATTACAAACACTATAACCAGAATAAGTGGGAAAGTGAACAGGAAAAAAATACGCTTACGCCAAAAAAGCAGATGCTTCAGTGAATCCTGCTAACTGACGAATTTCGATTTATCTGCTTTGCTCACATGCACTGACCTTTTTGTTGATTGTAAGTAAGCTTTATAAGGGAAAATAAGATTTTGTTCAATCTTTTATGGAGATTGTAAGAACATGGTAGACGTCACCTGTTTAATGGATTTACGAGAAAAACAAGCTCCGTGTAAGAAGGTAATAATGATACTTTTCATGGGATAATTCATTGTCAGAGGCAGTTCTGATTCTGATTTAAGATAAAACATTTCGAATAGGAGGATTTATTACATACAGGATCATTCAATACATACGTTACGCAAAAAATGACCAATTTTTGACCCCCACCCCTCCCCACGTTACGCTTTTTTAACCTTAAAGGATAGGACACTTAACATGGGACGCTACGCTGAGCTCAGACCCATACCCTATCCCAAGGTGCATAACGTACTATTTGAATGATCCCTACTATGTAATGTCATGTCTGACCTATCATCATTTTGACTTAAGCAAGCAAGCAAGTTTCAGCCCGAATTTTCTAATTGTATGAATGTATTACTTTCAAATGGAAAGGTATTTTGGCGCATGGGCAAAAACGGTAGTGTGGTAGGCGATTACTTCACATGAACTATGGCTTGCGTGCAACTGACAACGTGAGTAAAGTCAGCGTGTGAGTTTTATGTTTTATCTACTCATGTAACCCCATAAAACTTAAGTGGTATATTATGAAAGAATATTTTTTTTCATTCCAGGCATGGAGAAATTCATGATGATAGCATCCACTCTTATCACAGGTACTATTGTTCTCTAGGAATGAATGTCATTCGAAAGTTTTGTATCACCCCCTTGGCTTGGTTATCCTGCAAAGATTTTTTTTAAACTTTTGATTTGCTCAATATATTGGTTCTAAAGTCAGTACCGGCTAATTTTTTTATTACTTCTTTCGCAGCAACTATTTTCAGGAAGCATACCATACCTTATAGGCGCGGTTTTTCTTTGAATGAGTGGGGTTTTACAATTGTAACTATTTGTCTGACTTTTGTAGCTGGTGCTGGATCAAGATTTCTTTCAGTTTGAAGGAAATATGTTGATGCCTGTTGCCTTTGCTCTCTGAAGACTTGTGAGTGATAATGAATGGCACAGTAGACAATCTTAAATAAAAAACAATGGTTCACTAGTATTATACAAAACAATTAAATTCAAGTTGGTCTTTTCATTTCCGCTTGGGACTATGGTGCCACTTTGGCAAAAACATGGTTTTAATATTTGCAGAAAAACGTCTCAAGCCTAGGACTTTCATGCTAATAAGTGGTCAAGAGAGCCACTTTTCGTATTCCAAGTCAAAGTTGTGCAAATGGAACCAGCCCGACCCTTTGTATTACCACGTAAGAAATATAGAAAGAAGCAGCCTTAGTACTGTGTTACAGGATAAAACTGCATAAAATCGCTGGACTAAAATGGTTTACATATGCATTCTTTCATTTCTATGTTCGTTTCTACTTATTCAGCACGATTTTACTGCTGGACAATGAGCCCACCCTGAAACTTTGGAATTCTCTAGATTGCCATTATAGTTTATATTTACAGTTTTGTCCTCAACGAGAACCTGTCTTATTTCAGGAAATTCTAATTCACAAGAAACGCTATTTGGTAACTGGTTAAACAGGTAGATTTCCTTATTGAAATAAGTGAATTGAAGATAAAAGTTATTGGCACACTAGCGTTCTCCAGAAGAGCAGTAAACTAAATAGTATCAAAGAAATCATGATGGTATCAAAAAACCAACACAGCAGTAAATCATTCTGACCAAACAGGTAATAAATAATTCTTTGCCAACCAAACAACTACTTGAGTAGGAAAAACATGTTTAAAAAAAGTTTCTTCAAAGGTATTAAAAAATAGAACTGCCCTCATCCACTTCCTCGTTACGCATAATGGAAAGTGATAGATGAAATAGGTAAACTATTTGTAAGGTGTATTCAAATAGCGTGACTGCTGTACCGTGAATCCGTTGTATGTGCAGTATCCCAAAATATTGCTAGCATATAAAGATTACGATTTTTGTGTGTCGTCGTACTAAAAATTAGTACAAGTGGGTATTTTATTAGCTATCAAATATCACTGTAATATTTGATATTTGAATCATTTATCCAGTAGTACCACTATGCTAAAAAAGGGAAGTTGTTCTATTATTCATGAATTTGGCTTTAAGTATATAGTACATCCTAACAGGATACATTTAGACTTTTGCCAACGGAAAACATTTAACAAAAAATACAGTAATGAACTAGAGCAACTCATGTATTTTCACAGACTCCCCACCTTCTATGGTATGGATAGCCACAGTTACTCGCTAGCCCCAAAAACTTTCTTTCACATGTAAAAGACACGAACATGAGCACCCTTTGACGTTATGTATTAATTTAAAAAAGTACAGCATAGCATTTGGGAAACTGATTTAGTGAAACAGGCATGACGGATTATCACACAATTACATGTAGATCAATGAAATGCATTAATTTGAAAAATTTGCTACAAACATCATGCTTTTCCTCGTACAATGAGTCATTTCCAATAATCATCCAAAAGGTTACCTGACTGGCCAAATGTGCGTGTGTGCACTATTGCGTAACACTCATCAAATGTAAGCAAATGTTTACATGACTTTCCATTGAAGACATGGAAGGTCTGCAATCTGTCAGATAACACTTTTGAAGCGAAATTAGGTTAATGTTTGTGTTTAGAACACTCTGAAATTCTGAGAAGACCTTTTTTAACCAACAAAAATAGAGATACGTATAATATACACACTCTGACTCTGACTCTGCTCATATAGGTACGTAATAATAGAAGACACATGCACGTACACAAATGCCAAATAAATCAGGCTAATAAGTTGTCCCGGTTTTATCCTAAATTTTCATGGCTGTAGGTAGATACACATCAAATTATTTTGATATTTTGGTCTCTAAATGGAAAAACTTGTAAGTATGTAACAAGCAACATTGTATCTGTAGCTAGTACAAACTTGTAACAACCCCCAAGAGCCGTATTTGTCTGGCGGGGTTAAAATTGTTTTTAATTTCCTACCGGATGCTGATGACGCGCATTCAGCTTACAAACATATTTTACTAAATGTATTAAAACTATGCAGTTAGTTTCACCTCAGACGTTTTTGTTCCATTTAGTTTTCCTTTCATGATGGAATAGTAAATTTCATTCGAAGGATTTCCCGGTCTTTGAAGATATCCGACATAAATCTAAGCTCTTTTCCGCAAGCCGACAGGTTTCCAAAAATAAAGACCAGGCAGAAATGCAATTGTAAGCGGTAGACAAAAAGACTAATAAAAATCGAACGAGAGAGGAGCGGAACATTGGAATTGAAATGCCCAAAAAAACTTTTTCTCTTCTGACTTTTAGTTTTATTGTTTAGATACACAGATCTACAGTTTTGCTGCCCAACTATAATATCGCACACTGTTGGCCGCGGCAGTTGCAGTCAAACTTTTCCTAATTAGGCTGAAATAAAGATCATGCTCACACAAGGGAGATTTTTCTCGAGGAAATAAAGCCAGAGTGTTACCAACACACACATAATGACGATAATGTAAATGGAATGTCAGTAATCTACACAGCATGTAGTATCTTAATAAAAAGTAAAACCACAAAACATTTTCACAACTACTCCAATTTGTTTTCTTCATTTTAGCTACTTCATTTCAGTTATTCATAAGTTCTTCCTAACCCTTTTAGTTTCAAAGGCTCGACACTGAAATGTGTTGGCTAAGCATAGGCAAGCTGAGCAGGGATACAAAATTGCTCTTTTTGTTTTAGTGATATGGAGTTTCTTTCATTACATAAATGCATGAAAGAATAGATCCATGCAAACATCATATACATAAAATACTCTGTTTGTCTGTTGAGACTCGTGCTTTTACATTCATAATTTACTTTAACGAAAGTATGGACTTGCCATTTGTAGTATTATTCTATTATTAAGAGCAAAGTCTACTCCTTTCGCAACAATGAGCTCAGAAAGTTACAACAAATGCTCAGTTTACTTTCACAATTTATTATTAACTTTAGCTAATTTGTGTATATTTCGAAAGATAAACTTATTTAATCCTCCTAAAAATGACATTTTCTTTTTCTGTTAATCATTTCATCTTTTCCAACAAGAGTGTCCAATGTGATTATACTGACTGGAAAAACCTTTCAGGATTATTTTTAAGCAAAGGCAAAAGTAGAGGTGTGTAGTAGAAGAGAAGAGCATAATAATATTCCATTCTTCATGGTTGCCTTCCCATATTCTCAGGATAACTAATAATAATAATTTTGTAGTTTAATATCCATTATTGCGAGTTTCTTTCGTAGAGTAGTTTCAAATCGTTAAAGCCCCTGTAATATCCATTAAACGGACAGGCTTATGTTGGCTTAAGGACATCAGGAGCACACGAGTTTTAAATGACTGCTATAGTTTGGCCTTGGTGAATTTTGTCCCCCCTTTCTGCCGTGAAAATGAAGCATTCGGGAAAATCCCAAAAAGAAGGTTTACAATTTACAATATAAACAGTTTTTTTTTTGCCACAAAGCAATAATAAATATAGCTACACGGGAAAAGGTAAAAGGTTTTTGCTAGCACAGGCAGACATAAAAATGTTGTTGAGAAATAGGTAAACATTTTCTTGCTCAAGAAGTTACACGTACTACAACAGTGAGAGTTATAAGCGGAAGGAGGGTGTGTGCAATGTGCACAAATGTTTATCATATTATTATACATAACTTCTACACACATGATGTATAAAAGTAAGCAGACAAGAAAAAACAGACATGGTGAAAAGTGTAGAGAAAGGAAAAGGTGAAGTTAACCAGGCGTTTTAGTGGCTTCCTACAACAACCTCTCAAACATCATCATCAAGTCAGTTGTCGCAAGTTCTTCAATAATACATGTGCCAGTAGAAAAGTTGTCATACACAAAGTTATGAAGCAACAACATTGCACTACTTATTTATACTGTCAGGGGACCTACATCACACACGTTATTACACCTTTTATTTTTTTCTAGTCATAACGTCACTTTATGTAGAAAGAAATGAACCCAAAGTAGACAGCTAAAGCAATAACCTACTTACAACAACGAGGGAAGATAGAAGAACGCCCCTATAAGCACAATGCAATGTCACCACTGCATATCTGTAAAGGAAAAGGGGTGACTTGAATGATTGGTTTCGGTTAGACCAGGTAATACAATCATATTTACGACGCTTCTTGTAACTTGGAACAACTTTATGACTGAACCACTTCTATTCGCCATAAACTGACAAAATTGATAATATCGAGTGCGTATTTACTACTACCATATAACTGGGTAGCCAACTAATGTATTGTGCAAAAAAAACCATAGATTCTTCTCACGTCGCATTCTACCGTTCCATGATAATAAACCATTTTCCGCATGATCACTTTATATAGTCCGCAAACAACAAAGTTTGGGCTTGTCAGGCTCATTTTGCAAACTAACTTGACTAGCTACTGCTGCTGTACTAGCTCAAGCCATATTGGAAACAGACACAGAAAGTAGTAGTTAGTCAGCTCTCATTGAATTAAGATGGTTAATGTATATTATGAGTTCCATCGTTCATTATTATGTCAGTTCCAAATATTTATAGACAACTGAAAAACCCAGTAAAACTTGTTATATAAGATGAAGCCGTACTTTTGCTCTACAAAATGTAATTTTAGTTAATGCCTTAACCACATTCATATGCGGCTCACGTGTTGCACCATTCTAGTTTTTATTTTAATACAAAGTACACACGTAATGCATCACTTATACTCGTTTGGACGTACAAAATGGCAGCTTTTTCAATTTGCACCCTTTTGTTTACACTCATTTTGTGTTATTATCACCCCAAAATGTGCAAAACATTGACCTCATGTGTTTTCAACTACATTAGATTCCTTCTATTATCCCGTTTACATAATATATCAGAGCAAAAAAAATCAAAGCATAGTGAAACTGCAGTGAATGAAATATTCCATTTTAGTAAAAGGTGCGCTCGTAGAATTGGTACAAATGCAAAAAAGTCATATAATCATTGGCGTGACTTGCTCTGCGTTCAGTTAAACATGAATTATGCATAAAATCTCAAATCCCTATCGGTTTTTCGCTAATCATATTCCATTCCAATTCGAGTTCTATAAATAATCGAATTTTTTTTCCCCTTTCTTTATTCTGCCATTGTTGGCAATAATGGGGATTGTGATTACACTAACAAAGCGTGGAAAATTTGAATTCTTTTCGTACGTTTTCACTTTCGAATGATTAAATAAAGAGCTGAGATAAATCCTATATAATATATGACTGCAAAACTGACACAACATAAACAAACTCCACTTTTTGCTAATCTGAGACAATCTAGACACTGTCATGTTTGTAGTTATACCAGTGCGAACAGCCTAGTATGTTTGTTTTCTCGCGGTTGGTGGTGGCAGAAATTCAAGCGGCATTTTATTGTCACCGAAAAGGTGTCTAGGGTTCTCAATTAGCCCTTCAATTTGTGTCTGGAGGGCTACAACAGTCATGTCGAAGGATGCTCAAAAATACACTACGCTCGCTAGCTACTTTGTTTTGGAAAGGAAGCAATCTTTCATTAATGAAAACATTACTACCACCATGGCACGCATATAAAGGCTCGGCAAGCATAATATGACGTTTTTTTTGGTGAAAAATATACTTATGCAGCATGAAAATAGCTGTATGCATAAATGGGAATTCAAGTGTCTCGTCATCGTTAGTTATAAAATATTCCGTTTCATGAATCGCCATATTCTTTGTAATTAATTCCTGCTAGAAAACAGCATTCTAAATTCTTAACCACATTATTTTGCGGCTTTTACCATACTTCAACTAATTTTGACAAACACATCAACAACCTTAGTATCCATTATTAGTTTGAAGTAGCACGTCCACAAATTTTAATAATATGCTGTTTACTTCTTAATCCTGAGCTTTTCCGAGCATGAATTCACACTAGAATGCTTTTTTTGCTTCACAAATGGTGTAAAACGTTGCAACACTTGCAACAATCCTCTTGTCAACTTTTGAACATGAGATTCACCAACGGAGAGTAAAAACGAAGTCATGTGGATATAATTCTACATATTATATAAAAAATACTCAGACAAACTTTGGATAAGTCTTTAGTAGAAACAGAAATTTATGACTTTCTATTTTATACAGAGTGAATGGGAAACAGCAAGGAAGGTAGCGCATACGAAAGTCGGTCCCTAAATGGCTAAATCTTGTTCAATTGTAAAAACAATGTTTTGATATGGGATTTGGTGTAACAATCGATTTGCTATTTACTTCATGAAAAAGGATAAAGGCCTCGCTTCACGATTTGTTACAATTTTGCCTATTAGCTGAAGAACCTTTCTCAACTCTATAATTTGGATATCTTTTCGTGCTCACGTTATAGTGACACGATGTCGTCGAAAAATCGTCCATAAAGCAAACCAAAAGTAAGTGATTCTGCATGACGAGCTAGCTCATGTACATATATACACTATCCAGTTACCACTCTATACATATACATTATAATATATTAGAAAAAAAACGACCGTGACCATCTTCCACTTAACGCTAAGCGTCAACAGAAGCGAAATAAATGGAGACATCATTTTTTATTCATACACTGGGAAAATCTTTTCCTCCGCTACTTGTCCCTTCTATAGCCCCTTTCTAGCAAACCACTGTGATTTATCTACTTTTACAGCTCAAACTTTTGTATAAACCGAATTGCCGAGTAAATACAGACTTTCAAAAAATTCTTTCTAAAATTCCAACTTGTTCGTAAGGTTCTTGTTCTACTCTGTGATTCGAAAGACAGGAAGTAGAATACTTCTTTATGAATCTCTAATATTTTGGGGCAACTTGCGTACTCTGTTTACCATGTGTACTACAGGGTATATCATAAGATCAATCTGAAATGGCTTTGCTGCTATAGTACGTATTATTTTTTTCCTTGCAATCACCAATTTCCTTTCAACCATGAAATATAATCGAGAATGAGAAGGAAGTTTCGCCTAGAACGCGTGTGTAGAGCTTAATGTAAAAAGTGTAGTGCTGTTTTCAAGAAAGAACTTTTCTTGGAGCCTATTAGTTGAAAATTATCATTTTGCATGGTGGTGTATGCCAAGCACAGAAATTGGATGCAAATGAGCTGCCGTCAACCATCAGTTTGACGTTTTTGAGTTTTTGATTTCGTAAATGTACTACTCCAAGCTCCAACCCGTCTTGCAAAGTAGTCGGAGAAGTCACCTTTTTTCCATAAAAAATGTACATATAATGATTATATACTAGCAACTTTTAGGTCTGCTAGAAGTAGGAAGTCTGACTATATACGCTGATACAATATCATGTTGTATTTTCTATTGAGTGTGAATAAAAACGCTTTTTGTATCTTTTTGTCCTTTGGTTGTTGTAAAAATACAAAAGAAAAGCAGACTGCTGCGTACAATGAGTAGTTATTTTACACATAATATCTAGAGCACACATGACAGCTCAAGGAAAAATAATATTCTACAGGTTGTTCCAAAATTTTAAAGGGTATTTAAGCATATTATTTTGAAAGGAAAAACAACCCCAACAGACAGTTTGTATAAGAAATATTGTAGATAACTATATGTTCTAAGCTTTTGGCCTTTTCTATGTATGTAATGTGGCATATTAAAAATTTCCCATTTTTTCGCTCAAGACAATTTGTAACTATAAATACTGAGCTTAGTATTTTGTTATTAACACTAATTGGATTTAGTTTGTATAGCCTTAAGGTGTAAAGAGGAAATAAAATTCTGGTTTAGATTGAGTTTGAGCCAGTTTATCTATTTTAAAACTGTCTAGTGATAATGATGATATAGACGTACATATGTAGTTTACTCTCACTAGCGTAACCGGAACTGAAGGATAAAGTTGCGCGTTCAGCTTCACATTACAAAATATCATATTATAATGCATCAAATAACTATGCAAGTTCTTCCTCCTACCCTGTTTTCTTATTTCCTTTTACCTGTACAAGTTGAAGATTTTCACTTGTAATTTTGACGTGTTTTCCAAAAGGAGGAAACTGTTCTGTAGATACTTTCTCGTAACCAGCTTTTCCTCTCTTTTCTTTTGCTTCACAAAACTACATTATTTACAGTTTGATTGAAAAGAGTGTGGAACTGTGGAGCGTGGGTGACTCTAAAAATGTGTTGTTGTTGTTGAGTTTGCTTTTTTGACTTGAAAAGAAACTCACCTATTTTTATCATGTAAATTTCTAATTAAGTATTATTTGGATAATTAATGCTTAGACAAAAACACACTACTTTCTCCACATTTTAACTAAAGCTCACTGATTATTGTCCGTAAACGTATTAAATATAAGGGTATCTCTTACCTTCAACTCTCGCTCGGTAACAGTTGACGGGAATGATTAATAGACAACTAGGCTGAAAAGGTCTGGAATTCAATTTTAACTAATTTGAAGGGCATTTAAACTAAATTCCTACACAGAAAAAACTTTTGTCCTTTCAATTTTATTTCACTTAAATTATCATACTGTTCACACGTATGCTATTGCAGATGCACCAGTATCAACAAAATAAACGAGTTTGTAAAATGATTTTTTTTTTCCAGTTTTGCTTTCTAACACGTACAATGTCAATTTTGCATATTTATTTGTTTTATTTTATAGCTTTTAATTTCAGTGCAATGAATCGTATTATATATATTACTTATGTGTTATTTCATTTGAAATGTGTGAAATAGGAAAACAAAGAGCGCAATTATCGTAGAACATTGAACCAAACTTTTGTGTGTGTGTTGTACATTCCCAAATCCGCACAATTCATCATCAGATCAACACTTTGTTTGAAGTTTGAGACGAGATCTACGTAGCTACCAAAGAATTTGGAGAACACGAGAATGTTGAATGTATTTGCAGATCCACTTGACACAACAACGCTCGTGTTAATTGCTGAATACTATTGCTAAAAGGGATTCAAAAACTGTTTTTCAACCATTTGTTTAAACAACTCTTCTCCAATGCGTTGTACAGAAAAAAAAGAAGATGATTCAGAACAGGCGTTGCAGATGTGATAGCTTTTATACTTTTTTCCAGTTGGGTAGCTTGACAGGTAAATTCCAGTTCCTATGTATTGCTTGTAAAGGTCAAGTAAGTGTATTATTTGGCCAACAACTCTTTTGGATGTAACTACAGTCACTCTAACGGAATATTGTGATGCTGTATGTATGCAACAAAGGAGATCCAGAAGAACGACTGCTAACAAGAGGAACGCTGCAACCAGACTGAATGAACTGGGTAAGCCATTTCGGCTTTTACCACTTTACTTTCTCTTCGCCTTCATGTTACGTCGATAGTGCTTTATGCGAGAAAGACACGAAGCTCCTTAGACGATAGTTTTTTTTTACCGTTTAGCAGTGGAAAAAGCTGTAAATATTTGGTTTACTTACAATTGCGTAAGTATGTAATCATTTAGTTTAGATTGTACACTTTCCAGAGCGCTCATCATGAAATATTTATTTTGTTTGTGTTACTTTAATCAATTACTTAAAGACCAAAATCATGTTGTTCATGGATAATAAAACCAACGAGGATTTTACCTTACAGTATTTTTAGTATGCAGTGCAGTAATAGCGAGCGTAAATTTGTGAATTAAGTGATGATTTGTAGGTGGTGCAAATGGATGGTTGTTGAGGAAAAATGATAATATTTTCCTTAGCCAATCGGATGAACAAATGTGAAGCATATTAGCTGAAGTGAAGAGCATTATTCTTCAAAGTAAACCAACTGGATTGTATTCTTCTGTTTCTCAGAATTAGATGAGATCAGTTTCTTGAAATAACAAACCATAAAATCTATGTGTATCATATAGCTTTCCATTTATCCTGCTAAAACGAAAAGTAAAAACGTTCACAAATGTGTGTCGGTATTTTGACTTTCAGGTTGGAAGGTAAGTAAAGTTGCTGGCTCTTTAAAACATCTTCTATTTGTTTGAAGCAAGGAAAATGACAGAAAAAAACTGTTTCGTAATTTGCTTGTTCTTACATACTTCAGATGTACATCTGGTAACACGAAAATGATGAAACCGTTTTGCTGTGTGCATGATAAACATGTTTTCGTTTCACTTATTTATACAGCAATTTTGCAAACAGACACGTATGACAGGAAATCAGTAGCATTTTTCTCTTCTTTCATGGGAATTACGATGCGATGTAATGATATTATTATGCACTTAGTATGAACAAACAGAAATTGCAGCGTTCATCAGCAGTTATGCTTGAGTAATTTTATCTTTATAATCAAAAGCATACATATATTTGGCAGAGTATATAGACATTTATTTTTCCATTCTACGAATTGAATATATATGTCAAGACAAAATTACGAGAAAAAAATAATAAAAAAGAATTTTTAGGCTCTGATTACTTATGACACCTAAAATAGCAAGAAAAAGGTGTTTTAAAAAGAGTTTTTGTGTAAACAACTAAAGTTTTAAATAAACAAATCCCAGCGCCAACACACCTGCCTAGGGTAGAATTAGGTACGTGCACTTACATACCTCAAAATATTAGTTTTTATGAAGTTGGCGTTGTGTAAAGTATTTCTTTCGGGTTAACTTAACAGATGAAGTAAATCTCTACAGACATATACTTACATTCTTGATTAGCTTCCGTTTGAGATCTCAATTTTTAAGATGAAACTGAAGATCAAGAAGCAAGCTCCTACTTTAACTATAAAACACAAAATCAACGGAAAGATTATCAAGTTGCCCCGTTTATACGCAACGGAAAGCACGTAAGGTATTCAATGAGTTTAAGGATCAGATTTTACGGGGCATGAAAAAAGCATCTTCTTTTCAGCATGTAATTGTAAATGTGAATCAGGAAATATAGTAAGAACAAAGATTGATATCAAGACTTGGAGAGGCGCAGTTGGCGTAGATNAAGATTGATATCAAGACTTGGAGAGGCGCAGTTGGCGTAGATAAGTTTGATGCAATGTCAAGCTGGTTCCATTGTAATCTCATAAAATGGCAACACTAACAAGTAAACGATCGTTCAACGAAGGATCAGTAACTATCAGAGTAGCTTCCTTCCTGTAGCACTACGAAAAATAGTAAATATCGCTTTATAAAGACTTTTGTCTGAAAAATCTTGCGTCAACAAACTTTGTTCCGCCTGTAGGAAGATCCTCAATTCTCAAATACCCAGGAATGGATTTTAAATTGCATATTTTCGTTTTATCACACTTTGTTTGCCATTTTTATTCTTATATCTTATTGACTACAGAATATTGAAAAAGGAAGGATGATGACAGCTCGCATGTTCAACAGCGTGTTTATCGTCATACTTTGATCGAAAAGCAACTCTATTTACAACAAACAAATTGCATGCAAAAATTCATTTACAAGTATATAAAAAGACCCTAGCAAGTATATAAAATTAAAATAACGCCTACACGTTTTGTGCGTAATATTATACAGGTTTTTGGGCAAAATAAAAACTGTTGCAAGATACTAAAGGACGTAACCTATTTCGTAATCATTCAATGTAAGTATGTACCTACACACACATACTATTTGGACGACTTGACCCACATGGGCCACATGACAAGCTTTTAATCACAAAATAAATTATTTCCAAGACCAATTTTAATTTGCTTTCACTTTCAATAGTAAGTGAACCGTTTCTGCCACGTGTATTCCCTTTAATAAATAATAATCTAGTTCCATTTTGAACTTGAACTAGATTCATCCCCTACCTCATGAATATTTCATTTTATTACTTGCTTCCGTGATTCAACAATGTTTTATTTGAAGGAAGTGCTAATCTTACAAAGTATCGTGATAGTAAAACTTTTACTTTTGTTTTTTACATTAATTTTTAAAAACCCAAAACATTCCTTTCATGCTTATTACACATTTATTGCTGTCAAGTTTTTACAGCAGTTCTAATACTACTGCATATGTACTGTGTAGAGAAGCAAGGATTCAACTGCCTAGTTGAACTAGTATGTCGTCAATTTTCCCCTCTACGAATAAGCTGGCAATGGAACGAGTGGAGAAAGATGAGCAAATGGCTCACATTTATTTAGACTTTCATTCAAAAGTGCAAGCAAAGAACCATTTTTTTCTGTCTATGTGGTATTTTAGTTTTTTAATATTTTCATGTGTGTATCGTGGTACAGAGAAAACTGAAATATTACAAAAAGTTTTTTCCCAAGTTTTATGAAATATTTATTAAAATTGATTCCGGGAATTCTTCAAAGACATCTTGTATCCTCTTATAATATTCGTCTTCCTCTTTTCCCTTTCTTCCTCAAACGTAATTTTTTTGCCTTTTATACTGCTGCTGCTGTAAGTGGGGTTGCATTAGATGATGTTACTCTTTTCCAATATTTATGATCAGTTTACTCTGACATACGTGTACTTACTTATATATAAATAAATGCAGCCATAAATTCGTGCAACCTACTCACAGAGTAAAAGTCAATCACTAGAAAGAACCCTTCTTGACTGAATCTAATTCGTTTGATTCAGAGAAACAGAATTGCTTCAAAGTGTGCCGATGGTTGGCTGATTTACGACTTCACATTTGTCACTGACACGCAACACCATATAGTAGAACACGGTTTTCAAGAACAAGAAGGCTTCAATATTTACAGCTGGATTCTATTTCAGCCAGTAATTCACAAAACTTGCGAGATAAACAGTAGCAGCACAATTCTTATTGATGCACCATGTCTTTCAAACCTGATATATTCAAGGATATTTTCCATGTTCTACATGTAGGTAAATGAATAAGCATACATACATATATATGGCCGCTTAGTTAAATTGTGAAATATTTCTTTCCTTTCATTAGAAAATTTTCCCCAGAGTGGTTTGTTTAGTAGACCTTGACTTCCATCATTCATCTGGTATGGAACTCGAACCAATAACCTGGCAAGATCCTCTCGGCTGTGTTTGTGTTAGTAAGTGAACGGCTTATTTAAGTCAGTGTTATTCTTCCTGATGAAAGTCCTTCTTATACTTGACAAAGGATTTTCCATCGCTGGGAATTAAGCTGCAAGTGTTTATAAATGGATCAAAGATTTTCGGTTTCCCTTGCGCAATTTACTACTTCACAAAACACGAAAGCGCCATTTATACATTTTTGGCAAGATGTATGTAGATGCTGTAACGTCTTAAAAGTCAAATCCAGCCAATCCTCTATTAATGGGAACTGTACGGATCAATATTGGGTATTAAGTTGACGGGTGAAATTTTGCGAGTATATTTCAACGAGACTTTTACTTCCAAATCCTATTCACCAATTATATTCAGACTTTTTGCCAACCATAATAACAAGATTAAAAACATTTAACTCTCAAATGCATTTGACACTCTATTCTTACAATTTTGCACACTTGACGAATAAAAAATAATGGCCATAAAATATGAATGACGTATGTTATTATTGCATTTTATTAAAATTCTTATAGTAATGACTTAATGATCAACAAAAGATAGATTGAAAAATGAGCCCAGGTAATAGTACGTTTGTTTAGAATAAAAATAATAAAAATAATAATAATAATTACAACCAGCAAATAATCTTTTGTCTACAGAGAATGCTTATTGATGTGGCTTCCTACAGGCATAGCTTTGAAATTTGATATATGAAACAAAGTAGTTAGTAGTGGGATATACTTTACATGCTGAAATGAATGAAAAGCCGAAAAGAGATCAAAACAACACAGCCAATACGGGAACTCGCTTCAGTGCATGCAAGAATGAACAATTAAATTGAATAGATTTCCCTCGTAGGGAAAAGCTAAATTGTCTTCAGTTTGATGGGCAGCCTCGCTTTATTATTTTTACATTGTTACTAAAATATACGTAAAGTCTACCGTAATTCTAACAAACACAACAAAATTTGTACACATTATTAATCTACAACATATTATGATACAAGAATAATGATTATTTCGATTTATGTACTTATATTTTATACAAATTTCCTTGATCACATTACGTTGTGCGCTCTATTGTGTTCTTTTGAAGAGGGTTTAGTTTACAGGCAGCTGGTGTGCTACTGTCATCAGTCAAAGGTCAAAACAAAAGTTACAACTATTCTTGTACACTATTAAACTACAAACTACCAGCCTAAAATTAAACAATTCCATTTTAATTTCCATTATCACAAGTAGGTAGATTCACTGTAAAGAAAACGTTCATTTCAAATGTGGATGCAAACACAAGGAAGCCGCAATACAAAACGAGAGAGATGATTCCGACTTTCTTATCCAAATAAAATCCGTTGCAGGCTAAAATCCCGAAAAGGAGAAACAATGATCCTAAAAGCATCATGGCTTCATACTCCAGACCACCGGAATTGATTTTGATGTAATTGACAGGTTCGGAAGAAATCATACTTGATCTGATCAACCAAGGAAGACCCAAACAGACTAATATATCGAAAGTATTAGAACCTATAGAATTACTAATACTCATTGTTCCGAGACCTGAAAAGGGAAAAAGTAGAATATTATATAGAAATAAAAAAAATTGTAGGGATTACAAAAAAATACATAGTTCATAGGTACACAACTAACCTCATGGTGGAAACAAGTGTTCCATATTGTTTTGTTACTGCCAAATTCAATATTTATCCTGCTTCACAATGTACAATGATCAAGTAGGTAGTGGTTGTGGTAATCGTATTATATTTTTTTCTGCCGAATTATTGAAGTAAATACCAGGAACCAGGACCCAGCTATGGTACACACATTTTAAGTTGATGATGAAATAACAAAGGCGAAATAAGCTTTCACGCGACGAGAGAGAAGATATTCAGAGGATGAAGGAAAAAATTGCCTTTCATGTAATCACTTTAATTCCAACATATGAAATAGAAGACTGCTCATGCCCGTCCTCATATAGCCGTGTAGTATTAGTGTATTATGAAAAATAGAGCAAGATTCTCACATTGACATTGTGAGTGTCCTACTGATTTTAGTGTGAAAGTTGTTATAAAGTCAAGTATAGAAGTGACAAAAGCCAAGTCGTGACGTCCACTGCTCTGCTACAGTGTTAAAACTCTATGTGTAATCTAAAGTGACAGAGATTTATGCACGAGATTATTTCGTTGATCGTCACTTCTACACACCCAGATGAACAGGATAAGAAGCTGTAAAAATGATCTAGCACTTTTTTTTAGCGGCACCCGTATTACTTTATTACGCGGTAATATTTTATGTTTTACAACAATATTGTACCCACAATTAACGTAGGTATAAACACTTCTTTTTACTACAGAGCCGAAATAAGATCAGTCAACTAAAATACAAGTGGGTTGAGAAGATGTATGAAGAATAATTGATCGAACGTTTCAGAACTGAACTGGAAAAAAAAACACTAAAAGGTATCTGTAATTAAAATGTTGCCAGCTATTCTTTTGGAAGTAAACCGTTGTGGCGTGAATAACCGCAATAAACAAACCAGTTTTCGCTTGATCGTTCTTCACACTTTTTCCTATGTACCTTTTTGTTCGGTAAATAGGGTGCAATGACTTATTGTCAGTGGTTTATGAGGTTAAGAATAAGATCAGGACTACAGTGACGCCGCAGTTTCCAGCACGTTTTCATAATCTTTCACGATTATCTGCCATTTCTTTGAAAACTTTTCTATAAGATCATTTAATAAAGTTATACGATTTTTTCCGCGAAAGTTAATCTTCCTCGCTGTGTCTATGCATAGCATATTAGTTGGCAAAAGAGAAAGTAAACAAGGAAAGAGCAATTTCATTCACCAAAAACTCCCGTCACTGTCATTATTAATTTGCTTCCTTCTAGTCTACTGAGGGAAATTTTGCACGACATTATTTCTTCTATTACGACGACGTCATCGCCGGAGTGAGAGCTTCCTCGCATAGTAATTCACTAGAACTTATTAAAATTACCCGCGTTTAGTTTACCGCACCCAAGTCAATTTTTATACTGTAGCCAACTCTTTGAAAACCGAAGCTTTATACGTATACCTCATACCTTAAAAACTGATACAATAATAATTAGGACTATAAATACACTTTTGTCTTAAAAAGATTGTTAGTTGCGGGATATGGTGCCAATTAAATCTTTTAGGTTTTAAATGTCATTAATAAACAGTAGTTGTGCCAGTACTAAGATCCAGAGAAGAATGAA
>JAHZMZ010000793.1:0-16971 GCA_027743805.1 Lepidocyrtoides sp. E14
CGCGTCAGTGTTCCTCGGTGTGGAAATGGAAGAGAGGGGCAGTCTTTGTAAAGGAATATTTGTAGTGGTAGGTGTATCACAAGAAGATTCGCTATTATGGCTGGTTGTGGAGGAACTGTTTTCTTGAACAAGGGACATTTTAAATGTTTGATTGGAATCTGATGAGAAATTGTCGTCAGAAATAGTTGTGTGATATTCCTCATTATCAGAATAACATTGCGTTTCACTTTGTTGGCAAGGTGGTAGTCCAAGGGTTTCTCGAAGGTCGTGGATATAGTCAATCGTATGGGAAATCACTTCCAATTTGGAAGGTCTGAAAAATAAACAAAAAACGCAAAATTTAGTACAAAATATATAATATCACAAAAATATACATCTTATGTGACATATATTTGCATACTTGCATTAAATGCACATTAAGCGTTTATCCCTAAGGATGCCTTTTAAGTAAAAACACTTTTTAATATTTTATCTTGAAGATTATCTTTCACCTTTTATTTTTCGGCATGAAAGGAACGAGCTCCTGGAGCCTTCGCAGGTACTTTTGCATTTCCTCACTATTCTCCTCTCCCCTTCTGCCATGTGCACCTTCAGTATTTTTCTTGCTTGATTTCTTGCTAACACCTCCATCCAAAAGAACTGCAACAGCTCTTTTACTTTCTCTCTCCACACAACTTGCTTCCATTTTTGCCTTCATTTTTGTAAAAACTTAAACTCTTATTTTTCTACTGACAAACAAACGTCTATGCACTGAATTTTTGTGTAAAACCAACTGTCCCACTGTAAAAAAATCTACAAATCGTTTTGCGTTGTTGCAATACCAAAGACCAAATAACTGCCACTGAAACAATGGTGTTGTTCAGCAGTCACTTCAACACAAGAGCTGTGATCTGTTTCGCTGTAGAGCTAGTCAAAGACTGATGATGGGATGGTTGTTGCATGTTACCTTAAATGGAATTCAATAATAGTGTTACGCATATGCTGCTGCACAATGAAATGGTTATTCGTAACGCGTAGCACTTTGCGCCAAAGTAAATACTCCCTTCTCATCAGCCCTTTTAAGCTTATGATTGTCTTGCTACACGGGCTACACCATGCCAATTCCTCCAATATTAATGTGAGTGGAATAAAAAATTGTGTGAAAAGCAATAACTATAGTGTAAGCGTAGGTTTAAATTTACCGAAGTTAATAATTTTACATAAAACATGAAAATAGTCAATTTTCAATTAATGAAATACAGGCAGATTATACAACAGAACGTTTGTTGGTTGCTATAAAGCCTTCATTTGAAATAAAAATGTGTCTCCATAACAAAAAATTTGCAAAGGAAAGTTTTACTAATTCAGAATGAGATGCATGTAAACATACTAATTTTACACCTGGAAAATAAAATCTCAAAAAGCCTTAAAGTTTTGTCATTTTTTATGACGTATTTACCATATATGTCTTGCAAAATATTGAGAGACAGTATTAATTTTAGGGTTAAGTTTAAATTCAGTTGTAACTTACCTTCCTTTAGCAATGTGAAAAATGATGAATTTGTTGTGAGTAAATTATCTCGATACAGCTGTGGTCAGTCGCCTTTACATAATTTAAAAAGGCAGTTACCCTGATTTTTCAAGATGTAAAATTGCAACATGACTACATGACTATAAGTGACAATGCCTAGAAAATAACAGGTCAATTCCCCGTAAAATGACAAAAATGCCAGATAGAATCTGTATAGTACGCTTTATGAGTTATTCAGCTAACACAATCTGTTACCACAAAAATTAACATAAATTTCGTAAACAAGGACGATAGCACAAGCGCATCTGACCGGATGACGACAATAGTGATGATGATAGCGATAAACTGTCGTTACATTTTGAAGAGACCGGACACACGTGAGCAAGATGATCCACCAACAACGTATCACCACCACACCTTTCTTCCCAAGAAACTCTCCTTAATTTTCTGAATTCGATTTGGGTACAGCTTCAAAGGAAAGAAGATATTTTTTTGTATTCAAAGTATCTACTCATCCATCATTTTTTTCTTATCTTATTTTTCATGTTATTATCATTATTATCCCAACTAACCTTTATTCTTTTTTGCTGTTGTTGTGTAAATTGTCACAAATTTTTACGGCTTCCTCTCTACGTCTTTTGTCATCTTGTTTTCATTTGTAACAAAAAATATTACAGAAGAAAAAAAAGCGTTATTGCCTCATTGAAAATTCATAGTGTCACAATCATCATCGTCTCAAGATCGCAAATGACTGACTGCCGAAAACGTGTCAAAGGAAAAAAAATGGAGCCGAATTTTCGTGAAGTTTTGGGACCGCAGCATTTGGAACATTCTTCTATGAACTATTTCATTCTTTTTAGCTTACCAATAACTAATTTCACACATTTTCAAACAAAAACTATTTAGCGGAATGATATATGATTGATGTACATGCGCATATTTTAGCTGGCCATCTGTGTTGAACATACACATATGTACATATTTAATATGTAAAATTATTCTGAAAATTTCAAAATCTAGAAAACTCACGTGGAAAGTCCAAATAATGATGGCAAAGACCTGGAGAGTAAGTGTATTACTGATCATTTATGCGAAGATGTCGTGTTATTTCAACCAGGTGTTGAGTACAAACTCGTGAGCTCATTCAAATATGGATTTTCATTTTTATCCAGCCTGATCCAGGCGCTGTCACTTTGAAACACAATTGTCGGAATTCGTGTTATTTAACAGATGTGCTTTTTTATTATTTTTAAAATGAGATCGGTGTCTCTAAAAAGTGTAAAGAAATATATACCTATACGACATTTTTTTTATCGAGAGAAGGACAGGAAAATTTAATCTGTAAGTTATTTTTCCGACTAATCTTGTTTGTTGGTTTATTTGCATGCAAAAGCTTTAAATACAAATAATTTTATGTTACTTTTACAAGATGATCTTGTCAGTATAATACGTTTACTAGTAATCCAAATAGCATATTATTACTTGAAACATGATTAGCATTTCATGTGCTTATGAAAAGGGAAATTTTAGCTTTTTCGAGATCTTATGTCGCTCTTTTCTTTGTGCATGATTTTATCCAGTTTGCTGGAAAACATCCCGTCTCAAATTTTCTTAAGTATGTGCGGCATTCTATTAAACAGTTTTGTAAGGCGTGTTATTTCACAAACAATGAAGCTTTGGCGCAGCTTCCTCAAGTTTACATTTTTCTATTATTATTATTCAAAAAGGAAACTATTTTTCTTTTCTGATTGTAGACGTAGCCAAAATATAACAATTGCTTAATTTTTTGCAAAGCGGTTCAATGAAATAGCGAGAGCGAACAATTTGACTGATCTGTTCCATGACCTTGGTGCCGATAGTAGATGTAAATGTACACCAACGGCAGTGTCTTCCCCAGATACCCCTTCGCAAAGCCTGCTTCGCCTGAGATGATGGTGCATCTGCTGAGGAAGACGTATAGATAGACAGACAACTAAAACATTTTAACTACAAGAATTTTTTGAAAGGTATTTCATGGTGCTCAGAAGGCTGCTATCACTTATCGCTATTGATAAAAGTGTCCTTGCATAACAAAGATACAAGCAATGTGTTTGAAATCTGCAGTAGATGAATGTCCCCTCTACATTTACATTCTTTGTTATATGATGATATTCTGTAATTTTGGTAACAATGAAAACAGAATAACAGTCCCTCAGAAAAGGTAAAAGGAGGAAAACGAGAAGGTTTACAACGTAAACAGTTTTTCTTACTGCAGAATTTTCTTGTAAACTTATGGTAAATATTCAGCAAACAACAATTAAGTACTTGTTGTGTTTCCAATACCACCACCACTACTACTACCACTGTGTACACGAGTAATACACACATGAGCATGAATAAATAATATCATTCATTTCACACAATGATTTTAACACTCATTGTTGAAGCTCATTCATCTCAATAATTCTCATGAATAAACTTTGCCCCTGTTGCTGGAGAAATAGTGAACCTTGTCCAAACAGCAAGACTTCCCGACTAAGGCAATCATCAAAATGTTCTTCCATGCATCCTCTTCCACTCAATCATATAATCAAAATCCTATTACCTGCTCATTTCAGCCCTAATTTTCCCATTTTACTTATAGGATGCAAGTATAAAAATGCGTGGAATGAATAAACTTAAGAAGCTGGTTTTTACGTACAAAACAACAATTCAATTTCTGCTGTATGAAGAAACTGAAAAAAGACAAAGAAAAATATGCATCCTATTTTTTCCACTTGAAAATACATGCTATTGTCACAAACGAAACAACATTGTTAAGTGATTGATTATTGCAGATTGTATTGCAAACATTTGTGCTGTCCAGGTTTCTCTTCTGTACTCAAATCTAGAAAAATTATCGGACAATTATAAACCAATACGAACATAATGCCAATTGAGAACTACATTCTTCTTCTGAGCCCTTTTCAGAAGAATGCATTTTCTCCTTCGCTAAATCTGGTACTGTGACTGACCGTTGGCCATCTTACAAATACTTATCGTAAACCATTCATCTTCATCTTCTTAAACTTGACTATCTGCCAATTCATCGTTTTATCATTAACCTCGCGGCATACTATTGTTTGAGTAGGAAAGAACGTATGTCCATTAAATCTGTTGCTGCGTTTTCAATTTTTCATTTTTCCTCTCAGCAGCTGCAGCTGCTACTACACATCAATTATTCCAGTAAGTGTCCAGTCATTTTGAAAATTGGTTTAACAATCTCCTGACCTATCTGCACTCTACTTTCATTGAAGAAAATTTACTTTGAAAAATGAGTACGACAGAGTTTTGTACTTAACAATTTTGTAAGAATGCGTCCAAGGGGAGATAATTAGATTAATTGAAAAAATCTTAACCAGTCATATTGACAGATAGAATCATAAATGGAAAATTATTGTTCTGTAATTATACGTATGAATAAAGTATGCAAGCAAACAACCTTTCAAAAAATCGCTTATAAAAGTTAATTTAATAAAGCATGAAATCACTATTCTTATTCCACATCTTAGATGTATGTACATCTGCAAATGGGGAAAATATAACGCTTTTCTTATTGTTCCTTTTCTAATTGCTTGACTTAAACTCGGCCATTCATTTGACTCCAATTCATTTTTTGTACTAATGGTTTGCTTTATAAAACTGCAGATTGAAATACCTATAAATGTTCAATTTTTATTATGATAATTAGGACCGCTGCTGCTGCTGCTCCACAACTACCGCTTCTTTCAATCATCCATCAGCAACCTTCGTTCAGGGCAACTAGCCAAAAAGGCATGTTCTTTTTAGCGTTGTCGCTGCTGTTGTCGTCGTCGACAAGGTGGTGGTGGTATAAAAGGACTCAACGCCAACAATGCAATGAAGTAAAAAACCAAAGTGCTGTAACTAAATTCTCATGCTACTATTATGGGCACACACAGGTGTAAAGGCGACAGACAGGCGCCTAGACTGACCCTTCGTCTTGTTGGTCTTCTTCTTAACGAAGAAAAACGGATCTATTTTTTTCCTCTTAATTTTCGTATATTGCTTTACTAACTAGCAACAAGTCAAGAAGATGCAATAATAGAATAGAACGAATATGAGAGACCTTGCCTGTCGCTTTTTTTATTGCATTTCTGAATTGTATTATTGTTGTTTTCATTGTTGCGGGTTTTCACAGACAGTGTCTATTACACCACACTTACGAGTCTACCTCTCTTTTTGGCTTGTTGTACAATACCATAAAAAAGTTTTGGTTATCATTTTTTTTTGGGTAGTAGTAAAAGTCAATTAGAGCAATAAACACAATAAATCTTGTGTTTATAAGAGTACAGCAGGTAAATAACGTAACAATAATTAGATGAACAGAGTAAAATTATTTAGTTCGGACCACCATCGTCAATGGTCAAAAGTCAAAACTGCTAACCATCTCACCTTTCTTTACCAGGTAGGAAATTTGTGTGTGCTGCTTGAGAGGACGCCAGTTTTTTCGAGCATCAGTCGGGCTATCCCTATATAATCTCTGGGATTTCCCCGAATAATATACAAGTGCAAATTTTTTATCACAGGAATTTTTAATCTAAGATTTTCTTACCCCTAACCAATACAATACCTGCGAGTTTGTAAGAAAAACGAACGTTTCAAACTTGCAAATGCCAAACCTCCTCATTAACTTATTCATAACAATAAATTCTGCTACCAATTATCATTTTCCCAATTACAAATGAAAACTGATACAACTGCAGCCAAAAAATGGCAAGCCTAAATACTGCTTTATTTCACACTTGTTTTTGTCGCTCAATGTATGTACTTACTTACTTACTCTTATTTGTGAAAAGAATCCTTTTAGTCAACCATCATCTTCTTTATGTTATCACCTAAAATCAACCACCTGTGTGCACCTGTTCAAACAATAAGAAGATATTTTTTTAAACTCCTACATTTACATTGTAATATGCCATCCATACATTTTTACTAATTATATTAGGCTCATAATATTAATAATAATAATATCATCTCTTTCCTATGCAAAAATAGCAGAAGTTGAAGAAATAAAGAATATTAAAAGCAAAAGGCAAGGTTCGGCTGTAAAAATGGGAAAGGCGTGTTTGGCTTTTTTTTTTTCGCTGGCCATGTCATATACACTTGTTTTGTTGGCATTTGTGCTGCTTCTGGTGATGATGCTGTGTGCATTATTACTCCAATCGTCTCCTCACAGCTCAGTGCCCAAATGGCAACAACTTATCGCTGTGATTTTGCATGGTAATGATGTTACATCCTAAAACCCTCAAAAAACCTGTTGTTGTATATATTTTGTTTTCTTATAGCAAAACAAGCCAACAGCAGAGCAGAAATATGATGATATGATGATGACCACAATGATGAGAACAATGCATAAAATGCAAATGCAAAAAAATATATATAACAACAACACCACAGCAAAACAACGTAATATCATCATCATCTCATAGTCATTACCTATTATACAATAGAACAATGTTTGTGCAAAGAAGATGCAAAATGATAGATGAAAAAGCATCTCTAGAGGTAGAGCATAGAACAAGTGACAGTAAACTGTAAAGTAAAATAGCATTTACCAACAATGCAAGGTCGTGAGATGACCCGTCCAACAACAACAAGCTGATCTGATAGTGATGATGATGATGATGATGATGATGCAGGTGCATGAACGACTCTCTGGCGCCGACAGGAATGTCTCAAGAAGAAGATGAAGACTGCGGCTATATCACATACCTGTAGTATGGATATGTTTATATCTACGACACTTACCTAATGTACCTACATATTATATCTTTCTGACGATGAGTCTATCTTTTTATACCTGCTAAATTCTAACCTGTTCTCTACTGCTGTGATTCCGTCCGAAATCCCTGTCTGTCTCCTCGTTCAGGTAAAAGAGAACGCATTAAAGATGAATAGACAAGGGGACATGAAATGCTCACTTGACAAAAAAGCTTTTAAGATAAGTAGAGGATCCGTTTGCTCATCACGACCAACAACCCAGTCACCACCACCACCTCCACTCCTTTATATTTACATGTCTGCCAAATTCCATTATCCAACGGAATCGTCATCCTCGTTCACAATTTTTTTTATTCTTCCTATTATATGTCCTATCATTTTCCTAGACTTTTAGCATCTCACAGGAATTCTCAAAGGATGAGTCAAGGTCCGAAAAAGGTAATCGTGCATTTTCATGCACTCCAAAACCATCCAATACCAGTCTTAATTGCCATTTCGATCCCCTGAGATCATTTATTCTCATGCATTTTTAGAGAGGTACACACACATGGTATTCTTTTACGGATGTCTTTCTCTTCATTTTCCCTATTGTCCCAATGATTTAGCTAGTGTTCCTCCATGTCCTCTCCCAGTGTAGTGTCACATTGCCCCCTACAAATCCTTTTCTCCTTTTCGTTTTGTTCTTGGCGTTGCTCATTTCAATAATTCAATATCCCCCATCTACCTACATACCACCACCGCTGTCCCAACCCACAGAAGAAGAAAACTGAAAACTCCTTCTTTTTCTTTCCACTACCACCACCACCGCCTTCAATCCAAATAAAATAAATTTATAAACGATTTTGTTTTTTTTTGTGTGTGAACAATTCTGCTGATAATGTCGAAGGAAATATTCATCTTCTTATTTAATAAAGAGGAACATGAGGAGGAGAAGAAGAAGAAGACTGCGATAGCTAATAAGGATGATCTCAAAAAGTCAAAATCTTTTAAGAGAAGTTTTTAAATGTGTTTTTTTTTCTTCTGTTCATCAGCAGCCGGGCGGGTTTGAACAGTAAATGGTAAAGGATTGAACAGGTGTGCATACCAAAAAAGTAGGTGCTCTCTCATCTCTTTTTTAAGTCTTTTAGAAGAGGAGGATTGTAATGGTGATGATGATGATGATCATCATCATAATCTTCGTCGTCAAAAAGAATGGAAATACAAACAATGACGATGCATGACGGCTTTTTGGTTAGCCCTCGTCTTGTCAAACTGATTTTTTTACTACGTTACACGTTACATTACTTTACTACTACGAAGGAATAACGAACAAGACACAAACCATGTTTGTCTACCAGAAAGATAGAATGTTCGGTTGTAGTAGTACGTACACCTGTGCACTTGTGCACCTACCCTTTTCAAATAAAAATGCTGATAATGGTGATCTGTTCATCGCTATTCCATGGATTATAATAATATGGATTTATAATAATGCCAGCGTTCTGTAGTCGTCTTGTGCTCTATCTTTCACGTAATAATAATAATATGCAAAGCTAAATAGGTAATAGTAATAATGATGATGCGGTAATAAAAAATCAAATTTAAATGAGATCTACTTTGACTGTAGGAGAACAACACAACAACAACAGGATCTTTCTTCACAAAAGCATTCCATGTCCAAGACAAGAAATGAGAAGAAAAAAATAAAAGGAATAAAAAAAGATAAAAATCCAAGTCAATTGCACAAATAACAAAAAACGATACAGTCGTTTACAAGTGCTTGAATGATTGTAAATATAAAAAAAATATTGCTTTGATTTTGTATATTATGTGTGTGTAGTGTAGTCCCGTGAGCGATCCAGGTGTGCATCAGACATTGAGTCGCCATCATTGCCAACAAGTCACTACCAATCAATTGAGCAAGTTTCCCTTTGGCACAAAACTTATAAGAAGTGATGATGATGATGCAATGTAGTGTTGTGTTGTATGCAATGAAATATTAAATGCCTGCTTTTGCTACGCAATAATAATAATAATAATAATCAATTCCCTTGGTCCATTCAGCAGTACAACCACCACCACCATCAAAAAAATGAAGAAAAAAAGTATTTAAAAAGAATTACGCTTTTCATGAGAGAAAATTAGAATGCATATCTAATCCAATATTATTACCCTGTAAAATACATTGATGGAGTATTCGAGTATGCTTCTTACATTATGTATTTTTTTCAAAGGAAGATTTAAATATTAACGCAATTTTTTGTCCACCTGTGCAACTGACTTGACTTGAGTGATTGTGCTTGCGCGGTGCTTGGCTGCATATTGGTTTGGTATGTGTTGCGTTATAAAATTCAATTGGATCGCATAGCAGCAGTAATGTTTTTTGGTGGTTAAATGTTAAGGGGAAAAAAGGATGTCACGCTGAGCTGTTGTGCGCCCAGGTGCTTGGCAAGAAGGGCCTTCTTGACTACGACAGTTTTTCGTTTTTATTAAAATTTATACCTTCCTGCACTGCGGCCTCTGATGCTACTCTAAAATTATATTCAGTATGATCAATAATAAATGTAAGCATTTAGATTTAACCATTAATTTGCTTACCTATATTGACAGTTGTGCATTAATGAACACTTAAAATGCATTGTAATTACTGCAAAGCAATAACAATAAAATGAAAGGCAAGAAGAAGAAGAAGAAGGGGATCGATCCATTTGGTTATAGTGAACGTTTGCTTAGGAAGGAAAAAAGAAATGAAACAAAATTTTAAAAAGAAAATTAGTCAAATGTCAATCAGAGGTAACCCACCACCTCCACCGACCGACGACGACCACATGGCTTGATGAATATTTTTGGTCTGTTCATAATTGCAGTAACCTAAAAGAGACTAATCGTACTGACAGATATAGACAGGCATCGTACAAATAATGTTGTTTGATGTTCATAATCATTATTTCAAATATCTGACGGACTACATGGTAGTACTTTATTATCTTGCATGGACGGCCCCAACCACGACTCCGACGATGCAGGTGTGCGTTATTAAATGATTACGCATTCTGATTATATTTTTCAAATAATATAATGTGATTATATTTATTATTATGGTGATCAGTAGGAAGTATGGACAGGTGAGAAGGCAGAAGAAAAGAAGGAGAGCAGCGGCAACAGCGTGAGCTTGTATCGTCATGTCGTGGTCATCATTAAATATTCCGTTTCTTTTTCTTCTAAAGTTCGAAAAGTAACGCGCATCTTCCTGCTTGCCTTTTTCATCTTATGGGCTACTACCACGAAGATTATTAAAAAGAAGATGATGATCAAACAAAGTCCAAAAAATGCCTGTTAACTCTTTTCTATTGCGCATCTGTGTGTCGAGTCGAGAGTTAAAGTTTAGCCAGGAAAATGATGAGGAAATCTCTCTCTATCTTTGTATAATGTGCATATTATAAAGTGAATGTTGTTTGTTATGTATGCAGGTGGCTTGGCGGATGATGAAGAAGAAAAATGAACAATGATTTTTTTTTGTGTGCAACGACGCTGTTAGGTATGCCGTGATCGTGACTTGAGAGATGTTGTGGTATTTAAAATAAATATTGTAAAATCTAATCTCTCTTCCTCTCTTGTGCTGTGAGTAAAGGAGATATGATATTAAATATGTGAAATAATATGGAAAAAAATATTAAATGCATTTTTGATTTTTGTTTTTTAAATTCGGGCCAAAGTAAAGAGCTACATAGAAGGATACAATAATGGTCCATTTTGTTTGTATGTAGTGTAGCAATGGAGGTTGCCGGTTCGGTTGCTGTTGGTAAAAAGGATTTTACTGGGTTTACCTCTAGAAATGATCAAAATGGTAATGGGAATCAGATGTGGTGGTCGGTCATGGTAAACCGGCAGAACACTTGTTTCTTATATTTTTAGGGTTTCCCTTTAAATTTTTCATGCATGTTCTCTGTAGCAATGCATCTATGCAGGATCAAAAGGGAAAATGTAGGTCTACTTTAGAAGAGAAAAAAAGAGGGAGAGAGAAGGAATATTATGCAGGAGGGCTATTAATCTGTCAGCTAATCTGATACGTTTTGTATGAGCAATGCAGTTGAATAAGTCATTGGTTTCAAATGGATTATCGAGAACCACTTGGCTGCTTTATTTGGTGATGTATGGTTGGTTAAACCGTCTTGAATCTCGGCTAACTCTCGTCCTTAAAACGATAATCTTCCACATCCGGTCCTCTCATTGAGGTGGTAGTAGTATGGGATCGGATGGATGGCGTAAATGATACATAAATATGACATGACGGCGACGACAAAATATAGGGCTAGTGAAAGTAAAGTGGGTAATAAGTTTGTTAATTGCTTCCAAATTGTCTGGTTGACACTTGCTTGCATTTTTAGAAAGAGAGGAAATGAGCCTTCTGTTGTCACTATCTGTTTTACTATAGATAACCATAGCCGTAATTGAAAAAGCACGGAGATATAATTACGAATGGTTTTAAAAATGTATGAGCGTTCATTAGTCATGGATTAGTGAAAACACATGACCAATGTGTTGGTTCGATTAGAAAACTTTCAGTAGAAATCCCATCTACATATATCATCATTATAGTATTTTTCCATCTGAGAATGATACAGTTGAAAATCTACCCGTATTTATACAGTTGTCAAAAATAATTGTTGTTAGAACGGGTAGGATATAGTAAAATTGGTGTTTTAAGTTGAAGTCATTTTTGAGGGCATAAAGATGTTTGTCATGAATCAAGACTTGGTGAATATTTTTGAATGTGCATGATGAGCAGGTGCATTCCCACGAAGAAGGACCTTCAACCCATTCACAATCGACTGTTCAACTCGCTTTGCTTATTATTATTACTGTATCTGTTTTTCAGCCAGCTAGTCCAGCTACTTGCTAGAAGATAAAAATTCAGCAGAGATCACCTTTTACATGTTGTAGTTTTTTTGCCATTCAAGCTTTAATCGTATAACGTAACAACAAATAATAACCATCTGTTTCTGTTTGTATTTACTGAATCGTTAAAGAACCAAACAAAGGACTGATGATGATACGCAGATCAATAATCAGAGGAAAATAAAATGATGCTTTAGCTTTGGTCAATTTCCGAGATTTTGTAACCAGACCTGTCGAACGTTCGCCATATGGCAAACAGGGAAATACTTAGAACATGAAATTATAGGTGCAAAAAATACGGCACAGTGTAATGATGAATGACTGGCGACAATGCTAATTTGCATTAAGTTCAGAAGAGTGCAAAATGGACCAACGCTTCAACACTGTCAAGTTTGATAGAAGGTATATAGTATAAAAAGTATAATGATCAAACTAAAAGTATCCTAAATGACTAAAGGTATTATTTGCAACAAAAAATTTTTTGAATTCTATTCACATATTCATTTAGATTTATTTGGAATTTATCGATTCATTCCATTGTTTTTTATAGAGAGGCTTTAATTTTATAATCACTCATTGTTGCAAAAATGTCTAGGTATGTTGTTAACATTATTAGGGACAGCCTTGGATGTCCCTTATGGATAGCCACCATGTCCGTCTGTCTGTCTGTCCGTTCGCGCTCTAACTTTCGAACGGAACAAAATTTTCCAATTATGTTTTTGTAAACGCTTTATCATCAAAATGGCTCGGTCAATTTCGTTAATGGGGGTCATAGGTCAACAGCAACCGTTAGAAACCGCTACCACTTCTATGTTCTTACATACCATTATAGGGCATGTAGCATATCATTCGATGCGTATTTTAATTCTATCAACGTTTCATATGACAATATGAAATTTAAAAATACCACGTGGCAGTTACAACGGTTAATCTGATAAAACGCTTAATTTTAAGCCAGATATAGCATGTGGGGTATCTATTGACATATACTCTTCGAGTATAAGTCGAATATTATGATGTTTTTCAGTTTTCAAATACCACGTGGCACTTACAACAGTAAATTTGTTAAAACGCTGAAGATTTAATCCATATATGGCATGAGGGTTGTCCATTGACATCTACTCTTCGAGTAGAAGTCGAATATTATGGTGTTTTTTAGTTGTGAAAAACTACATGGCAGTTACAACGGTAACATTGTTTAAGCACTAAGTTTAAGCTAGATGTGACATGTGGGTTATCTATTGACATCTACCCTTCGAGTAAAAGTCGAAAATCATGCTGTCTTCAAATTTTGAATTGCCACCTGACAGTTATAACAGCTTTTAATTCAAGCATGACCGCTTAAAATAATAATATAAATCAAAGCTACTTACTGATAAGTTATAGCACGTGCGTAGGCTGGACCTGCTTTATTGCTTAATGCACTAGTTGTTTCTTCAGACAGCAAAAGTGATATACATTACACATTGAAAGCCGGATTCGATTTCCAGTGCACTTTTTTGTACACCAGACACGTTACAATAACAATACAAGTTGTTTCGTGCATTTTACCGAAGATTATCCTTCCTATACTAACCATGCATGGACATGTATAATCACCAGTTTTTGAACTTTGTACATGAAAAATGCATACGGGGAAAAGCAAATCCTGAGGTACAAAATATTTGTATATGTAAATATTTACACTATTTAAAAAATCTTAACGACTAGGTTATTTGCTGTTTTTTCTTCTTAACTGCACTTCTGGATAGCAAAAATACATAGACTGAAATTAAGTAAAGTATGCATGTCATTTTGACATTATGGGCGACCTTGGACCTCTATCGTGCATGCGGCCGCGGTCATGAATAATGACTCATGATAACTAATGATACGGAATTTGATGCACTTAAGTATGTATTTAATTGCATTTAACCCGTCTCTCCAATTTCATGCTTGCTATTTTAGGAGATACCGTTTGAAATGTACATAGTTCTTCATGCAATTAAGTAATTAAAACTGTAGTAGGACGTTACCGAACGTTACTGGTGTAGCAGTCCTAAATATATTTTTTATCAAATAAATCTGCAGTGTCGGCAGATTTTACACTTACACGGAGTCTAAAACTCGAATTATTAGCTCGTTGCATTGTTCAGGCAGAAGAGCTTATTCTATCATTTTGTCCGTCTGTCCGTGCGTAGTCTACCTTTAAATTTTTTAGTAATCATGATTGATGTTTTTTCCAAAAATTTTGAACCATCGTGATTCATATCTTCAGAAGACAATTTTACAAGGCAGGATTGAAAGTTTTCATTGATTATTTGAACCATCATATCATGGTTGAATATCATTTTATTTGGACCATCATGGTCGAATGTCAAATCGAGTATGTCAGTTGGATATTTGCTTTACTCGGGAAATAATTTCATAGTAGCAGCGAGCTTGATTTCACTGGCTGGCCATGAACTGGTTTACCACTTAATTGCATTGCATGCCGGTTTTCATACTTACATATGTGACACAAATTGTGACATCCTTTAAAAGTAAAAGACCAAAAATCCAAGAGCAAAGAGATCTGCACCAACTTGTATAATATATAGTATCAGCAACATAGTAAAAAAATGTTAATACCTACTGGACCTACTGCTGGTATTAAATACGAGATTTAGTTGTGCTACCCAAACCCAATCATTCTTCTTACTAAACCGTGAATACGGGCACACAGTCATGATTCACTTACGAATCACGACACNACGAGATTTAGTTGTGCTACCCAAACCCAATCATTCTTCTTACTAAACCGTGAATACGGGCACACAGTCATGATTCACTTACGAATCACGACACGATATAAAAAATATAAAGCGTAGGTACAGAGCAGCCAACATGAAATCAAAGCCCTATAGTTTAGTTACCTCTTGTACATTTTGATTACAGTATATTAGCGGAAAGGTGATGACTACATTGATGCCCGATAACCATATGGCAAGCATGCTTGTTCTCTTACTGTCCATCCATTGCAGAGAAAACATTTAATTGCCGTACATGCTTTTTCTCTTACTGTCCATCCATTGCAGAGAAAACATTTAATTGCCGTGATCAGGTTTGCCTTGCTGGAGACAAAGAAATGAGCTGTTTTGAACTTTAATAACTTAAATGTTTGCGAATTGAAACGAGGAGTCAGCTGGCATTAAAGAGTGTGAACTTGAAATCACAAGCATGTTCGCTTATTGTTCAACAACCTCAATGATGATCACTATGACTACCTTACTTAAATGATTTTTTCAGTGTGCCCCTACTATTTTCTTTTTGTGGTTATGACAGTCAGGTCAAACAAATTCTTTAATCCAATTAACCTCAGCTGAAAATTTTTTATAGTTTGGTTTACTAGCTTCAAGAAGAGAACACTTTGAAATCATGTATTTGGTTGACATATGGTATACGTGAATATGTGGCAGTGGCAAGTGCAAACCGCAAAAAGAATGTTGAACTTACATGAACAAAGGAAAAAATATGCTCACTCACCAGATACCAGATCATTGATGTCTTTGATTCTAGAACAAAGAAAACAAGACTTTGATTTTTACAAGAAAAGATGCAGTGATTGACCGATCAAAAAACATATCTTGCAACTTTCAGAGATGAACTCATGTCAGAAATCCGGTGTAGGTAGGATTTATCCCTCTATTACATTAGACTTTAATAATTTTAACATACTGAAACCGCCGCAAAGCTATCCAGAGCAAAACAAATTTACCTACATGTAAATACATTTTACTATTTATACCATAACCTGAAAAACATTAAAAGTATTTATTGACATGAAATCTCCATTAAAATCAAATAGTAAATAAGCAATTGATTGGAGTATAATTATTTAGAAACATTTTAATCCTTCGAAACTCCAGACCGTAATAATGATGAATCTTTTAACATCATCATCTGAAATTAAACTGTTAATCATTTATTATGACAAAAGCCCGTAAAATGTCATTTGTACATGTAGAAACGAACGTATCTTTATATTTCAATGTTGCTCAAATTTCAGCAGGCTGGAAACAATTGTTAAATTCTCATTAATATTACGAAAGTTGTGGGAAGACCAGAGATGACATTTCAAACATTTTTTATAAAACCGTTTATCTAATTAAAATTAACAAGAGAACGGGTAAGTTGTGTGTCAATGCAGAAACGTATGCAAATATTATTTTGTCATGACATTAGCATTATCGGTTAACGAAGGAAATAATGTTATTGATGGTACCCAATGAAACTGGCGGAGTTCAAGGGAGCACTGCACAAATTCTCAGTTTTTAAGCAGCTTTCAAATTTTGGGCGTCACGGTGACTTTGAGGTCAACGGGTTATTCTTTCTAGTGCTCGAAAGAGAACTCCCAGATTCGATCCCCCCTGACGTCCCCAGAAAAAAAGGTTTTTGCTCCTTTTTTCTCAGTTTTTTTTCATAGAAAGTGGGAAAAAAAATTTTCCTGACCTGATGCCTGACATCATAGATCATCATAGAAGATGTCATTGCATAGGATCGACCGTGAATTGATGCACGATGATGGGGGTTGGGATTCAGAGGTGGTGTAGGTCCTCAAAATGGTCCACAAAAGAGGATAAGGCGCTGCTGGAAGGAGTCTAAACATTAAAATGATTCATTTTAAAAACTCATGATGGCAATATGCCTTGTAAAAGAGAAAAGAGTCATCATGATACATCATCATACCGGTTCCAAAATGAGGACTGTGGATTTGATCTTCCAGAAGCAGGACCTGAAGGCTTGCTGTCATGAATCGCATGATTGAGAAGTACACTGTGTAAACTAATTATACGATCACTTTT